>LOEQ01004009.1:6299-17201 GCA_001685075.1 Bramus lutescens
TATCTCAGCGGCTATTGGCTGAAGGAGCGGAAGGAGCTCCCGCAACACTTTCTGGAGAAGAACTCTACAGAAGAAATATATCTAAGGTCCTATTTTCTACCTGCTGTGTGAATTTTGATAAGTCCCACTTAACTTCTGTTTTTATCTTTGTAGATCATGTTAAGCCCATCTTTTAGGTAGTATGAAAATAAGCTTAGTATTACAATGGAGATCATATCATATCTATTTTAGTTATCTACTATTATGTAGCAATTGGGACTCATCATTCTGAAAAGAAAATATCGTGCTATTTTCTTCAATGATTATCTGCACTGACTGAATAAATCTCTACTCATGCTAAATTGAAATGTGCTTATTTGGGTATCAGAAAGTTCAAGGTAATACCTCTACATGGATGACAATTGGCTTTGGCATGAGCTGTGTATTAGAGAGCTGCTGTCCAAATCTTAATTCTTCTGAGAACCTTTTCATGAGATTTGGGAGCTGTTTTCTGAGAGAGATGGTCTTCTCAGTGCTCACCAAAGAAGGAAGTAAAAGCTGCCTGCTCTCTAGGTACTTGCATTTGAAGTCTCAGAATACTACTCCTTATCCTGTTGGTCCAGCCTCTCATACAGCCATCCTAGATGCACAGGATGGAAAATACTTCAATCTCTTCAATAATGATACGTTAACAAGTAGAAGTGTACTTATTGAAGCCCTTGAGTATTCACTGTGATACACTTATGTCTAATGTAAAATCCATAATCCATATCAATGGGTTTCTAAGGATTGATTCTCATCACCTAGCATCTCCACCCTTTTCATTTAGCTTCATAAAATAGCTTAATCTTCAGCAAAGGCAAATCTGGTTATCATTTCAGGATACCACAGCTTGTTAATTACTTCTCTTAGAATATTTTTGCCCTACATTGTAAGATAGATTTTTATTGTTCCTCCTTAAATGGCACCTCCCCAGAGAGTTTTTTCATGATTATCTTATCAAAAACTGCATGTTCTTGTCTGTTTCTCTTGTCTCATATTAATCTAATTTAATTTATCTAGTTTTCCTCATTATTATAGTTTTTTCTTTCAGAAGAGTATAGGAGGATGATTCAATGAGATGGCACATGCTTAGCATGGTTAAGATTCTTAGTTCTATTCCTAATACTTAAAAAATAAAAATAACATGAATAAATAAATAAATACCCAAAAGGAAGAAAAGCAAATGAAATATTGGAGAAAAACTCTATTTCCTTTGTAATTTAATATATGCTATTAAATTTCTTTTTTTAAAATTACCTTTCTTGAACACTGTGACCTAGTTGCATTAAGGTGATAATTGTCTCACTGAACATTTCTAGTTCCTAGAAATATGTCAAAGCACAACATGTGTGCATGCACATACATGTATTAATACAGTTGCATAAATTTGTTATAACAGTAATTAACTGGACTAACTTTAAAAGTCTTTGTAAATCATCTAGAGTATTGTTATTGTTGCTAAATTAAATGGTACTTCCTTCTTATCTTTTCAGCTAATTCATGTTGTTCATAAAATACTTAATGTACACTGTGTTTATGATAAAGCTGACAATTACTTTGTAAAGAGGTAGCTTAGACTCATTGGGTCTTGGTCTACAAGTTTGTTATTAGATCATGTCTAGAAAATGATGGGGCCTGGTGCATTCTTGTTCAGAGTGTCTGGTTAAACTGTAGTCTACAAGAATTACCTTTCTAACTCACATTTTGGCCCTACAATGCTATGATTTCAAACATAGCATGTGTCAGATTCACCCAGTGTGGCTGTAGGTGTTCAATGCATCTTGTGTTGAGAAGTGGGGATAATTCTGTGACTTACAGAAGGTTCACTGTAACCCACATGCCCTCTCTGTTCTCACTTTGTTAGCAATGTGGAATTATGAGATAGAGCTGAAGACATTGGGTTCTACACATATGAAAAAGGAAGTGCCTAGTACTTCATTCTCCTATTTATCTGGTGGTCAACATAGAGTCCCCAAGGAAGGGGAGCATGATAAATATTTGGTTGATATTGACCAATTTAAGTTAACTCAATTGATATTTTAAAATGTGCCCTAAAAGATGATAGACCTGAGTTTAAATCCATGCCAATGAGCTTGGTTCAAATTATTTCCATCAGATGGAGCTAGCCATGTTGACCTTGATACTATTAGTGTCAGAGAAGAGGAATAACCTTAGAGGTGAAAGTTCCAGATCCATTTTCGAAGTGAGATTGAGGAAGGAAATGAGGTAATTATTTGAACTGACACTGTTTTATATTAAATGCTACAGTTGGCTCCATGTGGAACATCTGGTTAACATCACATGCAAAATAAAACTTTCTCCCTGACAATTTTTGGCTTTGAAGCTTCCTACAAAATGCTGGGTGATCTACATCCTTTGAATATTAATGAAACAAATTAGCTCCCAAAATGCCCTACTGTGTCTCAGCTCCAGGAAACAACATGATTCATTAGACTCCTGTTGATTAGAAATGTTGAAGGAGATTTTCTTTCTTTCTCTTCATTTTAATTAAGCACATTTGACAGATTTTCTTGATTCCCAATTGGCCCAGACCTCCTACAGTGTGGCATAAGAATAAAATGGCACCCTCTCCTGCACAGATCGTACAAGTCTGTGTTGGGTTGGGGTTCTATGGCTTCTTGAAGGACCTTGTGATACAATCCCCAAATTAGTTTAAAATTTTTCTTTAGTTTTCAGAATTTAGAACCTGCATTCAGTGAATATGATCCATCTCTTTCCCAAATTTTCCTTGCTATTCTCTCCACATTCCTCTCAATATTCTAACTCCTCCTCCTCCTCCTCCTCCTCCTCACAGCTGCTGTACACAAGTGAATGAAACAGCCATTCCTATCCAGAAGACTATATTTCACAGCATTCCTCCCATAATCCAGATATTACAGTCTTTAATCTTCATTAGTGCTCTTGAGTTTTTGTTTGGGCTTAATTGGCATCATATTAGGGCTAAGCCCTCTGTCTCCTCACTTCATCTCTTCATCAACTGCTACTCATTGCACAAAAGAAACTTCTCTGATTAAATTGATAGTAGTCCAGGCCAATAAGAGGAAACATTAACTTTTAGAAGGCAGTTGGGAATATCAGATCTGGAACTATAATGCTAATTAGAAAACAAACTAGGACTGGGAAGGTCCTAGGTCCTAGGGTAGAAGCTGCTGATGCTGGTTTCACCAAATTTCTAAGTTTTAACACAAATGGGAGATGAAGTTTTTACTTTTGGGGTGGATGTAGAAAGAAAAAGGTACCTCCTACAGAATTACAAAAGCATAGATGGAGATCACAAATTAGAATGGTTTGCTCAGAGGAATCAGCCCATGGGGTAATCAGGAAGTGGGATCTTCATCACTGTTAACCAGCTGAGTCATACCAAAACGCTGTTGTGTTTCACAGGAACATAGTTTTTTCTACATCTTGATGGTTGGATATGCACAGACCCTGTGCAAGATCACAGCTGAGAACACAGAGATCAAAGTTGTGAGGAACCAAAGAAGATTTGATTGCTGTCTTTTATAAGAAACATCACATAAAAGCATCATGCCTTTATGTTGGGCTTCATCATTTTTTCAGTTTATAGCCCACGTACATACCTTCAGAAATTTCAGCAGGTAGCCACTGGGGCTGAATAGGTAGAAAAGGGAGGGAAAGGAAAAAAAAACTTGTCTTCCTTTTGAACTTCTGGTTGTATCAAGTTCTCAGAACAAGGAGGGTATGACAGCTTTGAGCTTAGAACAATTAACAGTCTCCTGCCTTCAGAGAGCTTATATACCCACAATGTAGATGCCCCAGGCACACCAAAGAGTACAGAAGGAGCTTTCTTCTGTTTTTTCTCCTC
Organism: Bramus lutescens; assembly: GCA_001685075.1. Lineage (NCBI taxonomy): Eukaryota > Metazoa > Chordata > Mammalia > Rodentia > Cricetidae > Bramus > Bramus lutescens. The sequence goes on from LOEQ01004009.1 coordinate 10,168, forward strand.
CTCCTCGTTTTTAAAATTATTTTTTATTTTACATGCATTGGTGTTTTATCATTGGTTGTCTAGTCTGCTGGAACTGGAGTTATATACAGTTGTGAGTTGTCATGTGGGTGCTGGTAATTGAACCTAGGTTCTATGGAGGAGGAGTCAGTGCTCTTAACTACTGAGACATTCTCGATCCCCAAGTCATCTTTCCAGATACAATAATTAGTACACATATTTGTGTGTGTGTAGTAGCCTAATATATATTATTACTCATATATATATATATANTATATATATATATACATATATATGTACCCTGAAACCTATGGAAACAGAAAGAAGTAAAGTCTAACTCTTGTCACCACAGGCCACCCTGTGACCCAGGACCACCATACACTGTAAAGATTTGTCACTCAAATTGGTTTGATAAATGCTGATAAGCCAGTAGCCAGGCAGGAAGTATAAGTAAGAGAGCCAAACTAAAGATAATGGGAAGTAGAAAGGTAGAGTCAGGAGTTACCAACCAGATACAGAAGGAACAAGAAATGAATGTGCCATGCTAATAAAGGTACTGCCACACAGCAGAGCATAAATAAGGGATATGGGTTAACTTAAAATGTAAGAGCTATCTAGTAATAAGCCTGAACTATTGACTAAGCATTTATAATTCATATACATTTCCATGTGGTAATTTGGGAAGTGGCTGCCAGTATTTGGGAGCAGGCAGGTGGGAGAGAAATGTCTGCTTACAGGTCAGTTTGTAGAAATGGAAAGACAAACCTGTAGTTTGTCTCCCTAAGAAGCTTGAAGTCTACAGGAAAATCCAAGCATTGGATTCAATATAACTTTGAATATAAGGATTCTAGCCCTTGCCTTTTCTTCCATCTGAACCTCTTTGTCTGTACCTCCCACTCTTCCATGTATTTCATATGCAATCCCCCTCCATACATGGATTTTCTTTATAATTTGTTAATAAAGAGCTATGAAGGAAGGATTTATTTGATTTACCTTGCTGAAAGTGAAAATTTTTGAGGAATTCCTGATGGAATGTCCAAGAATTTTGTCAGAAACTGAAATAAGAGGAGAAACTGCCATCAAAAGCAAATGAAGAAAGCCACAGGTGTGCTTGAAGGATGGTCAGAACAAGGAAGACATTCTTCAATGAGAAAGGGGAAACAGAAGCCCCTCTTGTGCTCTCTCACCTGAAGATTTATCCTGGTGAAAGTCTAATGTCAAACACTGGGGTCCCAGGATGCAGCCTAGGATGGCAGTGCAGAAGGAGCCCTGAGCAAACTGTTGCTCAGTATCTGTGGTATATGTCTCCAAGGTGACAGTTTTTAAGCTTTTAATTTGAAGTCACTGAACACAGGGAGAAGATCTGGGTGGAATTGGTTCTGGATAGGAGCAGGAAGAAGTCTCAGAATCTCCCTGTAAGGAAACCAAGAGTCACCCGTATTCAGACTCTAGCTGTGGAAAGTAACTGTTTCCTAAAATAGACTTCAGACTGACCTCTGGAGGTCTAGAAACATCTCTGAACCAGTCTCAGTAGAAACCATTCTCCCTAAGCCACAATATCTCCTCTTCAAGCTGATGCACACAATGGGAAAGACTCCCTTCAGGTCAGAATTATATGCTTTTACTGTATCGCTGCTAATTTAGTGTTACCCAGAACGAAGACTCCAAAATACATTGATACTAAACTCTGTATATCTTCCTTTTCTTATATCTCTACTTTGGAATATATTTTCCCAATGTTTCTTGACATTATCTTCACTCTAAAATCTGTATTATATAAATTATTATTATTATATGTGTGCATGAGTGTGTATTATAAGGCACATGTGCAGGAACCTCTTTTCTTCTTTCATATTTGTGTGAGCCCTAGGGATTGAATTTAGGTCTTTAGGTTTGGCAGAAAGTGACTTTACTTAACAAGATATCTCACTGGCTGTATTCTACAGATTATAGAACAATCTGAGCCCCAGAGAAGATTTCTGAGCACATCTGGCAATCAGTCCTTTGTTATATCTTCTCATCTCCACCTCCAACTACCTGCTTTAGCTGAGGTATTTTGTTTTACAATTTTTACTTTTTATTATTTTTATCTTTTTAATTTTATCCCATTATCAGTGTTCTTTGAAAAAATACCCACTTCTTAATATCCCTCTTGCAAGGCCATAGCTGTAATATATGTTTAGATTCTCCAGTGCACATTTTACCATCCCTGAAAGTGGGCTCTATCTTACAATGGATGCTATAGTTTAATTACAGCCAACATCATCTTTGACTTGCTAACTCATGGCACTAGCTATTCTATGACCAAACATGGAAACATCCGGGTCTTCTGTAAATTCAATTTCTTTGTTTATATTTGTGAATGTATAAATGATCTGTGTGGTTTCTGTCTGATTATAGTCAGTGAGCTGTGAAACTCAGTGCAGCTTCCTAATTAAAACATCACATGCATTTGGCACACAAGTGCTTGCTCGTGTATACAAACACAAACACAAATAGACCCTTCTAGAAGTCAGCTCCATTTGCAAATTACAATATAGTGCTGCCCTCAGAGAAGGTCATCAGCAGAGAACTCTGTCACACCATGTCCCATGTCACACATGGACTCATCATGTATTTCCCTCATTGTAAGGTCTTCCTGTCTGTTTAGAATTCACCAAAATCTGTGTCTGATGATGTCTTTTCCAAATGAAAATTATGGAAGGGTTTAAAGACGAGGGTCATATTATCTATGAGCCTTCCATCTCGTGTATCATTATTTCCTTTATGGTTTCTTGAATGTCAGAGTTCTCAGACTTTTTATTATCAAGACCAGCCTCCTTAGACACATTCTACTTTCTCAGGCTTCAAGTTAGGATGCATCAGGCAGATTCCAATACAATATTTCCCAGACCATAGCAGCGCACGTGTCCTTACTTCCTCCAGAATATTTTATTCTTTACAGTCTGCATAACTGTTTTAATTTCCCTTCATGAACATAAAATTTCACCAAGTACATGGTTCTTATTCCTTCATCTAACCTTTTATTATAGGTGTCTGCAAATAATAGATAACTGACACATGATAATTAATTAATTGTATATCCTCCCTTTCTATGACATGCCTTACAGATACACTGTAGGCATTCAAGAATGACTAGGCTAAGTTAGATTAGTCCACTGAAATTCTGTTTGTCAGGACCTAGACAAAATAAAAACACTGTGGAGGCCAGTAAGATGACTTAGTTCATAAAGGTGCTTGCTGCTAAGTTCCATTCCCAGGATTTACATGGTGAAAAGGGAGAATGAACTTCTTTGAGTTGTCCTGTGACCTTCATTCTAGCAGTGGTTTGCCCTTTCAACTTACTCCTCCTCACAAAATAAAGAAAATGTCAGAAAGATGTATTTAAATGTTTTAATAGGAGTCCTCACTAAATTTAACTTTTATTTATTTCAAATAATGACCTACTGATATGTTACATACCAATAATGAATGTGTAAAGCCAATAGATTAGTATCTATCAACATACAGCCTCTTCAGTCAGATCTGCCTGAAAGAAAAAGTAGAAATAAAATATTAATTGATCAATAGTGTGTTTCATCACCTATCAATTTTAAGTCTTCTTTTCTGTACTCTATAAGAAGATTTTAAAACATTCTGAAACTTGAAAGGAATGCTAGATTGAGAATCAATTCTGCGTGGAATATTCCAACCTCATATTACTGAATTGACTCATATCTTTGGTAGACCTTAAATCTTTTTATATTGTGGCTTTTTTTCTGGTTAAGTTGTAGATCACTGGCATCTGAAGGGTCGTCTGGATCCAGGTGAACCTGTGGAGGGTTTGGGTCAGCATCTGTGTTAGCTCTGACTGTAGCTGAAGAGACCATATGTTTCCAGTTCCCTGTGTGTAACAATGCGTGTGTCATCCCTGAGCTTGTAAATTTACTCATGAGCTATTGGGTTTTAGAGAACTTCTGTCTTCTAGCACTAAGAGCTTTATAACATGGAGTTAATGTTGTCACAAAGGCACAGAAAGAAATTTCTCTTCGCATCAATGCCAAATAACTTGATTTTGGACCTCCCAGTCTCCATATTTGTGAATTGAATTTTTCCGTTCTTTGTGAATGATCCAGTATGTGGTTTTCTGTTGCAGTAGCACTAAAGGAACCAAGCCATACTGGAAGAGAAAGATGTGACTATAGCATGTAGCTAAAACTGCCAAGGCTGCTTGAGAACTGGCTAACAGATAATGGCCAGAGCCTTTGGAAAGTGAATGTAGAAAAAATCCAAACTACTGTGAATGACTCATTAAGGGTGATTCTGAAAAGGGCTCAGAAAAACAGAGTTAAGAATGAAAGCCACATCCTTCTCAGAGATTGCCTGAATGGTCATGTGCAAATGCAGATAATAAATATGGGCAATAAGTCCTTCCTTCGTTCGTTCCTTCCTTGCCTTCATCACCCCATCCCTCCTTTTCTTTCTTCTTTACCAATCACTCTTTCCTTTCATGTGTATGTGTGTGTGTGTGTGTGTGTGTGTGTGTGATATAGGTAGGTTGATGTACACCTGCCTTGACATGCATGTGACAATCAAGGACCACTTTCATGAGTTGTTTCTAGTCTTCCTATAGGTCCTAGCAATCAATTAAGGTCATTAGGTTTGCATGGCAAGGACTTTTATCCATTGAGACATCTTACCATCCCAGTAAAGTACATTTTTTTAAGAATCAAGGAGGAACTGTGTTTTGGAAATGGTAGAAAGATCATGCATATCTGAAAGTGGCTGGGAACTTTGCTGAATTCTGTGTCCTTGGATTATTGTGAAAGGCAAAACTCCACAGAAATTAACTAGGATGTTTGGCAAAGTGTTCAAGATGCAATGTGACTTCTTTTAACTACATACAATAAGAATTGAGAAGATAGAAATTATTTTAAAATGGAATATGTGTTTAAAAGTGATGCAGAATGTAAGCATTTAGGGAAAATTCTCAGCCTGGCAATGTAAGAAGTAATTTTCAGAAATTATTAGGAGACAAAATTAAGAGTGGTGACCCAAATTTCACTGGATAAGGAGAACAGTGAGAGAAGGAAGACAATTATACTCATTAATAAAACAGGAGCATGACCCTGAGGATTTTGAAGATCTTTGAGGATGGTCTTCCCATCATAGGTTCAGAATGCTGGGAGTTTACAGAAAGATGTTCAGATCATGCACAACTCAGAGTACTCTTGGATCTCTGTTGACTGAACTGTAGGTTAAGAGTTCTCTGCTTTCTCCTCATCCAGTTCCCTGCAGCTCTGGAGGGTACAACTGTGAGATTTTGAAGCACCAAGTGATGTAGAGAATGCACAGACTCTCGATATAAAATTAGCGCCAATCAGACTTTACATGAAGTCTCCAAAAGCCTGATACACCTAACAGAGACCTGCCATGGAGGCCAAGTTGCCACAGAGAACACCACTGAGGTGTTGAATAATAAAAGCAATGGCATGGGACTGCCCATGAGACCCCAGAAAGGTAGAGCCAAGAGTGTGTGCTGCGTAACTAAGAGAGCTTCAGAAAGATCTTGTTGTTGTTGTTTGTCTGTTTTTTTTTTATTTAGGGTGTGTTGGAGTGTTTTCTGTCAACTTGACACAAGCTAGAGTCATCCAAGGGGAGGGAGCCTCAATAGAGAAAATGCCTCCATGAGATAGGGCTGTATTCAAGCCTGTAGGGCACTTTTGAAATTAATGATCCATGTGGGAGAACCCATGCCACCTATGGGTGGGTGCCATCCCTGGACTGTTGGTCCTGGGTTCTATAAGAAAACAGATTGAGCAAGCCATGGGAAGCAAGTCAGTAAATAGCACCTTTCATGGCCTCTATATCAGTCCTGCCTCCATGTTCTGGTCCTGTTTGAGTTCCTGTCCTTACTTCCTGAGATGATGAGCAAGGATATGGAAGGGGAAGAAAAATACACTTTTTCTCCTTCAAGTTGCTTTGATCATATGTTTTATCACAGCAATAGAAACCCTAATTAAGATACAGTAGTCTTAAACTATTACTGGTTTCAAGTCCATAGGCATGCTTCTTGAAAGCTGTGTGTGTCAGCTTCCAGCTTGACAGAACATAAAATCACCTGAGAAGAAAGTCCTAATGAAGAGTTGCCTATATTGGTTTGGCCAGTGGGTGTGTCTTTTGGGGGGCAGTTATCTTTATTTTTCTTGGTTTTTCAAACAGGGTTTCTCAGTAACTATGGAGCCAGTCCTGGAACTCGCTCTGTAGACCAGTCTGGCCTCTATCTCACAGAGATCTTCCTGCCTCCGTCTCACAAGCGCTGGAATTCAAGGTGTGCACCACCATTGCCTTGCCTTCTTAACTAAGTTAAACGATGTTGAAAGACACACTGCAGGCAGCACCATTCTCTAGGTAGGAAGCCCTAAACCATGTAAGAGTAGAGAAAGTGATCTGCATTTAAACACTCACGTTAGCAAGAGAGACTGCATGCCTTTGTTTCTCTGCTTTAGCCAGTGGATGTGATGCAGCTAATTGTTTCAACTTCCTGCTACCTTGACTTCCTCTCAGTGAAGGGCGGTAACCTGGACCTGAGGAGCTAACATAAACCCTTTTCAGCTAAGTTGTCTTGTGTTAGGATGCTTTTTCAGAGCAACAGAGATGAGAACAGAAGACAATGCTCGGCAACTGAGAGTTCCTGACAAGGAAATCAGATCAACAGAAGAGCCAGAAGTCCAAGGTATGTGTGTACGATGTTATTATCCTCCTACCAAAACCAAACTGAAACAACAACAACAAAAAACAAACAAAACAAAAAACCAAACCAAGACAAAAGAAGACTGAAGTATGAGAAAGGGTTGATATAGGAGTGCAAGGAGGTTCAAGGTGCACTGAGGAGGGCTATCGCGGGTTAGATGGTAGGTGAGATCTTTATAATGTAGTGTATCTTCTGATGTTTTCTGGCTCAGCTATCACAATTGGTCTTATCCTATTGGAGTGTGTGTCAGTCTCTCTCTCTCTCTCTCTCTCTCTCTGCATATGTGTGTGTGTGTGTGTGTGTG
>LOEQ01004009.1:17215-49491 GCA_001685075.1 Bramus lutescens
TCTCTCTCTCTCTCTCTCTCTCTCTCTGCATATGTGTGTGTGTGTGTGTGTGTGTGTGTATGTATGTATGTGTGTGGAGGCCAGAGATGTCATTCCTCTGTCTCACTGGCCTGGAATTCACAAAGTAATCTATGCTTGCTGGCCACTGAGCCCATGGGGTCCACCCATCCCTGTTTTCCCAGCTATGAGGTTCTAAGTGCGCTCCATCATGCAAAATTCTCAGTATTTTTTTTTCCAATATGGCTTCTAAGCTTTCGAAACAATCACTTTACTAACTGAGCCATCTTTCTGGTCCCTAGGGCTAGGTTTTTTTTTTTTTTTGTGGTACACAAGCATGTTGGTTTTCTAAAAGTTAACCCTCAAAGCCATTTTCATACCATATGAACAATACTAGGATAAGAAGAACAACAGCTAGCAGATGGTCTGCTGTTTGTAGATCTAAAGAAAGATTTATTAGCAGTTAACACCTTCATTCAGGTGAGAATGTAAAATGCTGAGTTGGGGTGGACGTCAAAGGGCAATTAATAGAGAAGCAGCTACTTTTGCAAATTTGTTCTCAGCAAGACTGCAGAAATGGGGCAGCCCAGGGGAATTGGAGATGACAGTGTCCTCCTGTGTCTGGAAGGTAGCATCTTGAGTCAGACAGAATGCTTCCCCCTTTCTTGGTGTTGAATATTGTTTGCCTTGTTGGATTTTGAGATTACCTGGCCCCCTTTACTCATTTCTTCTTCTGTGGAGTTCTTCTAAAATGGGAACTTCTATTCTCTGCTTGGCTCAGCTCCCTGTTTTAAAGTTTGATTTCACAAACTGCAGAGCAATTCACTGCAGGACAAATTACCCTGAGTTGCATCCATATGGTGTTTAGGTAAGACTTTGAACTTTAGACTTTCAAGGTAATACTGAAATGCATTAAGGCAGCTTGGGGATGCTTCGATGGAATAAATTTATTTTCTCTGTTAGAAGGACATTCATTTGAGTGGCAAGGGAAGAATGCTGTGGCTTAAATGTAGATCCTAAAAATCCAGGTGCTGTGTTTAAGAGGCCAGCAACCCACAAAATGTCTCCCAGAAAAATAGATGAGGCTCTATTTAGACAGGGTTTATGGAGCACTAGTTAACTTGTCCTTTGATGTTCTGTGAGGCTAAGAAGTTCCTCACCATCAAATTCCTGAACCTTGACCTCTGGTGTGACAGCTTCCAGAAAGATAAGCCTATTATCTTTATTAATTACTCAGTTTATTGCATAGTAGTACAAGACAGATGAAGGCACACCCGGACATTCTTTTCTCTGTCCAGGGTTGGGGTTTGTCTGCATATGCTTCGAAGATCATCAAGATATTCAAGTTTTAGTACAATTACACCTTCAATTATTTTTTTCTCAAAATATGGTCCAAAGGCCACGAAGCCAATCCCAGGGGTTGGGGGGGGGATAGAGTCATTAAAACACATGCCCTCTGGTTCTATCATGAATTCAACAAACCAAAATCTCTGAGGCTCAACCCTTAGTGAACATTTTGTATTCTCTATTCTCTATCTCCTTCAGGGCATATGCAGGTGACTCATTAGTTATCGTATGTCTGCAAACATTGGTGTTCAATTTTTTTTCCTTAATCATCTAACTAGAACTTTCTAGATTTAGCATATGGGGCTTCTATGGAAAAGACTTTTGCTATAGGAGTATAACTCTCTTTTTCTGAGCCCTTTGTAATAAAATCAATCAAAAGCATCTTCAAACACTATTGAGATTACAAAATATAAGCTTCCATGATTAAAAAGAAATGCAGTCAGTCTGTCATATGCTTGTGGAGGGCAAAGAAAAGTCACCTCAATGATGACTAGGTGGGATCCATTTCTTTCTAAGCGTTGGCTATTAATGAATAACAATAATTACATGGTGCAGTCCAGAGCCAATATGATTTGTAATTGTATAACAAGAGAGACAATTAACACCAAGCTTGCAAACTATTATTATGACCATTTGATATGAAAGGAACATTATTTTTACAAAGGTATGGGAGATGACTTAATGTACCTGTTGGTTTCTGAGTACATGCTAAATGGCTTCATTGTCAGTGTTTGAGTTAGGTTTTAAAAGTGGAGGACAGATCTGTGAGGATTGACCTTTGTGTGGAGATGGTGTCACCAGACAAAGAGAAGAGAGAATGGGAGACTCAGTGGCAACCTTGCTAGAAGCTTTGGATTCTTCTCATTGAAGCCACTTAACATGACCATGTATAGTTGGTGGAATCAAGTTACAGAAAGTATAGAGGGTCTTAATAGAAATGAAATAGGGGCTTTAATAATGAAGGATAATTAGCCTCTTCAACAGCTGTCCTTGGCGATGGCATGCCGGGAGGAGGGACACTCTGAGAACTGTACACTTTCCCCAAGTCTCACCACTCCACTTAGAGAGAAAGTTTCTGTCTCACCCTCGCCAGGGTACTAATTATATGTGGCTACCTCTCCTTTTCCCGTCTTGCCTAAATTTCCTGCATTGAATATCCTGCCCTGGGCCCCTTCCTTCCTAATTCTTACCCCTCTTAAATTCACTGCAGTTGAATCTTAACCAGAACAACAAAAGACAATCCACAGAAGAGATACATTTATGGATCAGGAGTTTTTAAATAATATTATAGGTAAAAAGGAAGCAAAATGATCTTTTATTATATATATAGTCTAGGACAGAGTAAGTTTTATACTTGCCTACAGGTGAAAATTCTTCAGCATTTCCAATGGCTATAGTTTTGAAAGTTGTAACATGGTTTGCACAGACACAGGTACCTCAGGGAGCCATCCTCAGGCTCTCTGTACAATGCACGGTTTTCTAAAGGAGCATTCATTTTCTGCCATACAACCCAAAGGGAGGGTTCAGAACTGTCACATCCTCTTGCTTGGTCCAGAGAGTTTCACTCCAACTTAGGCATGTGTGAGCCCCAGTTATTTTTGCCCAGGTGCTCCAATGTCCACAGCTAGTTTGACTATGATTCTTGAAAGCAGTAGCCTATGGTTTCATAAACTGCACATTAGGTTTTGTCCTTGCAAAGTTGGCTCAAGTGTTCATGTATCTCCTCACTGCCATGATGGCTACTGTCCTTTGAATCCTGAATGTCCTTCAAACGTCCACATGTTAAACGTTTGGCTACTCTTAGACCTTTCATTGTTATGACACGGGGCTCATGGCCTAATGTGAGGTATGGCAATGATAAATGGACAGAGGCAGGATGGGTCCCCCAAATTGTGCTAGAAGCTCAAACTAAGTGCCAGTGCCATGGCCATGTGGGGACAGACTTAAAAAAAAAAAAAAAGCANNGCAAAGCAGCTGCCAGCCTGTGGTGTTGCTGAGAGGTAATGAAGCCTTTGGGGTGGGGTTTAGAGAAAGGAAGTTACGTCATTGTGTTTTACCTTTGAAGGGTTTATTAGGATTCATGTCACTTTCTGTCTCTTTCTTTTGGCTTCTCACAGGCCATGAGGCTATCAGCTTTTCTACCATGCCTTTTCAATATGATGTTCTAGCCCAAAAGAAACATAGCAAGTGGTCCATGAGCTAAAACATCTGATGCTATGAGCTGAAATAACTGGTCATCCCTATAAATTGTTCCTGGTATTTTGTTGCAATGTTCAAAAGCTGAGTGAGCTGGGGCTGAAAGAATATATACCGATGTGCTTTCAGTGAGTTATATCTATTTTACAAACAATACTGCTGTATGAAAGGAAAACGGAGCCTCCAAGGCATTGAATTTAGTTGCCTAAGGTCACACTGTCAGTTCAATAAGAAATTCTGATTTTACACCCACAAGTCTAAATTCCCAGCAGCCACACCTAGCTCCTGTATTCTCACAAATAAATTGCTTTGTGTTTGTGAGACCAGCTCTAAATTACAGCCTTTACTTAGGGTATGGTGTAAGTACCAAACCCTGGTCATCGCCAGAGGAGAATGTTTGGTTGTATCTGACAGGAAGAATAGAATTTCCCAATGCAAAACCAGTTCTGATGTCAACAATTTAGCTCAGGCAGTTTGTTAGTGACTGTGTGTTTAGTGCTAGTAACATGACCTGACTTCAGAAAACCACAGGGGTCCCCACCTGCACTCCACCTTTATTGAAATAGCTGTAACCTTTTGTCTGCTTTCTCATCAAAGCCAGAAGGTGCTGTCCAAGTGGCAACAGAGTCATTTGGAGGGAAAAATAATCTCCTTAAATAAAATAGCTCCAGCAACTTACGGGTCTTAGTAAAAGAAGAAGGGAAAGGCAACTTGAATCCTGCTGTTTGCAGCTGTACAAATTATAGGTCCCCAGTTTGTGGGTAGCAGAGCTGAGATGCAGGGCATTAGTGTGCAGAAACCCATTGAACACTTAATCACAGCTCTCTGGGGGCGTGCTGGCTAGGCCAGGGGAAACATCGGAGCCTGGTGAGTTATTTCTTCAGTGGACCTTTGAGGTAGATTACACAGACTTGCAGTTCTCTCTTGTGATCTCTCTTCTTCTCTGGAGACATTTTTTGAGACTAACAATCCTTTGAATGCCCCAGAGGAAAAGCCTCCTGTGGTTACCCCCAACCAGGCGGTTGTGACAAGATATCAAGCAGCATTTGTGAGTGTCTCATATCCCTGCTCGGCTGTGAGTAATTATTAATGAAGCTTGTATTCGTTTGAAAGAAGGAAAGTGAAGTGACAATACATTCAGAAGTGCTGAGAGGCTGGGATGCTCCTGGCCTAGGACCTTTGGTCACAAAGACCCCAGTATCCTCACAGGTGCTAAGCAGAGCTGTACCTTGCTCAAAGTAGAGGCAGTGTGGTGGGGCTGAATCAGAAACACTTAGCAAATTAGTAAGTGTCATACTACTTAAGACTCAGCAAATGCTAACCATGTCCTAGCTCCAATAAAAGAGAAGCTGAAAACCCATCCTCACATCCTAACTCAGCCAAAGCTTCAAGGTGAGGGCATAGGGGAATCTAATCCAAATTCAAGACCAAACCTTGAGAAGATATCTGTGTCTTACTAATTGCTCTGAGAAAGAGTACACTTTAATAAACTCCCGTGGTCATTTGCCATGAGTCACGTAAAAGTTGCCCATTCTTTACACCTGATTATCTGCATTAGTTACTTTTCTGTTGCTCTTCTAAAATACTGTGCCGTAAAGCAACTGATATAAGGAAGGGTTCATTTTGGCTTGTGGTTCCAGAGAGAGAACTATATAGGCAGGGGGAAGCAAGGTAGCAGGCAGACAGCAGGAAGCTGTGCGATCACGTGGTCAACAAGGGGATGAAGCAGAGAGTGACAGGAAGTAGGATGATGAAGCCCAGCCTGGCAGCATGGATCCTCTAATAATCTGTATCTCCTACAGGAGCCACAACTTCCCCAAACAGCACCACCCACGGGGGAAAAAGAGTTAAAATACATGAGCTTATGGGGGACCTTTTTCATTCAAAACACCACAGTATCTATGAGTCAATTGGCTGTGGATAGAGAGTAGGTTTCTTTTAATTGCATTTAAATTTCATCATGTTAGGACATTTTTATCAAAATTATCTAACAAATACAATATAAAATCATTGTATATGGTGTGTCCAATTCATGTAGAAATGATTTAAACAAATGAATGATTTCTAATACTTAAGAATTGATGCAAGCAATACACTTCATATACAGAATTTGAACATCTGCAGATTTTGGTGGAGTACCATCCTGGAACCAGTAACTCACAAACACTGACAACTCTATAAGCCACAGGACACCTGGCTCCTGATCAGCCTTTTATCTAATGTCAACTCTTTTCATAAACCTGTTATAATAATACACCTTCTACAGAAATGTCTATAAAATATTAGTTCATGGTAAGATGTTGTTACCTCTATCTGGCCTCCATTTTTGAAATGGGGGAAGCCTTTAGGCCGAAGGCTCTTGGTAGCTAAGCGTATTCAACAGGATATTTTGGACAACTCTAGAGATAGAATGCAAGTCTGTAGGCATGCTTGACAAACCCCTACCCCCTGGGCATTTAATAGAAACTTTAAAATTCAACCTTCTCATTGTATTTACTTTCAAAAGTTTGTATACTGGAAATAGATTCCTTGGTCCCAAGTATACATCTTTAAGACATTGGGAGGTATTAAGATATAGATTGCATGCATAATTGCACAGCTCTGATTATATTATTAAAGGTGGAACACTGCTGACAGGCACATAGGGGAATGCTGATATGGACTTCTATGGAATGTCTCTGTGGATTAATGGGAACATAGCACATTAACGGAAGTTTGGGGCAGGCATACACTCCAGAAATCTCTTGCCCAATGTCTGATGATGGTCTACCTATAGAGAAAGGAGGGGTACTCACAAAACCCTCTGTCTTTTAGTGACTCAAATTATATTGATCCCCATATCTTGAGCTTCATCTTGGCTGCTAAAAATAGGCCACGGTGAACAAATCATTCAGTTAATTGTTTGAGTCTTCATTGGGTAGCCTTTGCTTTATCACCACAAACATTGTCTGTGGCTTAATTTCTGAGCAGGAGCAAGAGATTACATGAATGTGTCTTCCCTGGTCCAATTGCCACTGCTTCCTGAGCTCCACATTCACCTACTTCAGCATTGCTATTGAATCCAGCCAGGATCTGTACTCTATGACCCCCCAAGGACAGACATTTGCTCAAAATTCTTTATTTCTCTGGGAACGATGCTCAGTCCCATAAAGATGATATACAGCAGGGACCCAGAGGGGAAATATCCCTGAGTGGTGCCAGTACCAGTTAGACACGCTTCTAAGCCTAAAACGGAGTGCACGGATGCCTTTCTTCACATAACTCGTAAGAAATGGCCTTGTTTTCTACTTCCACTCTAATTCTTTTTAGAATGTTCAAAAACCTAATATGGTTAAGGATTGCTTCAAGACTGAATGGGTTCTGGTGTAGAAAGATGGCATTAAGTCCAATGGGGCCTGGCATCGCATCCCCACTGTTGCTGCCTATCGCACAGCCAGGTATTCTGATTCCTCCACTAGCTGATGCTGGAGGCAGCTTACCCATTCCCCTAGCCTTTACTTTACTATTAATCACAAACATCTGCAAATCTTTGCTTAGTGTGTCTTGAACTATGGGGCCTGAGTAATCTTTAGATAGAGCTGAGTATACCCGTTAGGGTAAATGGTATGACCTGCTTCTCTGATGGGGTTAATACTCTGCATAAATACTCTGGCATTGTTGCCCTCAACAGATTTTGGTTGACTGTTAAAAGAAATCACTCCTTATTTATGCCAGAATATTAAGAAAATGAGGGGTTTTTTGCACACTATAAAGAAGACAGTGGATGGGATAGCAACAGAAAAAGGGCCTGCATATAGTCTAAGACCTTACTGCCCTTGGCAAAATCAGTTATTAACGACAGCCTCATCTTAGAAGCTAAGCAGGGGAAGGTCTGTCTGGTATTTGGATAAGGGAAATGCTAGTGGGCATACTTCTTTAGATGGAATCATCTTGAGATTGTGATGAGCCATGTTGAACGTAATTTCCCAGCATGTAATTCCTGCCATAAAACTGAGTGTAGCTGTGGTGTGTCAGATTAGGGTTGATTTTGTTTGTCCATAATAGTCTGTCTTATTGAGTAAAAAATAATCTTAGTTTTTCTATTTGGGGGATGCTTTCTGGATCAGGATCATGTTGGGGGACCCCTTTTGGGCCTCTCAGTCATGACTTTCCCTCCATAATAAGACCCTGATGCATAGCAATCCAGAATGTCTCAGTGGAGTCTCTAAACTGGGCAAGGAACTCTGCAAGGTAAACATATACCTTGGTGTTAGTTGCTAGGACTCAGCCATGGCCACACATGGAAATGCAAAGAATAGCAGCTGGGAGGCTAAATAGTAGGTAAATCCTGGAACTAGCATATGCTTCCTACCCTCCCCCAGCCTTTGCTTAGCAAATCAAAACCCAGGCCAAGGGCTTGGAGCTGTATAAAGATGGATCCTTGGAGGTCTCTAAAAGCTGCTAAGTGAATGTTCCCACTTCCCATCTGTCCCTGTAATCACAATCCCTGTGCTCCCTTTAGTCACAGCAAGTCCCCACATGGAGGGCATGGGAACAGGCAGGACATGCTCCTGCCAGCTTTTTGTTAAATGTGATTCTCAGAAGGTTCCTCTCCATCCTCCAAAGGAACCGGGCACTGCTGGCTTACACTCAAGCTCCCCACAGCATCTCAACAATATCATGTAGTCTGCACTAATTGGACCCACCAAACTCATTACCAAAGGAGGGCCAGAGAGCTTAGGCAATTAGTGATGATTTGGCCAGTGTCCACCATCACCAGATGGCCTCTGCAAGTCCCCCGCATTCTCGAGGAAATAACACATGGAAGCAGAACTGATGTCCTATAAAGGGAGGGACAGAACGAACATTCTAGATATGCAGCAGGAAGAAAAGATGATACCAGTGAACATACTCATTAACATAGGTGCTGTTTGTCATATAGCAGTGACGTATCAGGATTGGAGCTAGATAAGACACATTTTGTCAGCTCAGTCCTAATACCACCACTATGGAATAGGTACTCACATGCTCCCTATTTTCTCAAAAAGACCACCACAGGCTGTCTAAGTCACTAATAAGGATATTTGAGTCAAGGATTCAGTCTCAGATCTATCTGGTTCTGAAGCTTGGTCTGACCTCAAATAGACCTTTTTGAGATCATTTTTAAAACCATTTATTTTGTTTTAAATCATGTCTATGTGCGTTGTGGGTGGGGGTATGTGCATGTGACTGCAGTGCCCACAGAGGTCAGAAGAGAGCATTGGGTACCCTGGAACTGGAGTTACAGACACCACATGGGTGCTGGAAACTGAACTCAGAACCTCTGCAGGAGTAGCAAGTGCTCTTAACTGCTGAGCCATCATCTCTCTCGGCCCTGCAGTGTGATAATTGATAGCAATACTAACTTGTTATTTTCTTGGAATAGATGTCACAATGTCACCTTCCTGAATACATCACAGCTCATATCTGGCAGTTTATTTATAGCTATAACTCCCTTAAGCTCAGTGCCAGTGCCTTTCCCTTTACCAAGTCCCAGTGAAGACAGTACTGTTTTTCTTTTTTTTGCCACCATTTTTTTTTTGTTCCCACAGAGCATTGTCCCTAATATGTGAAAGTGATCAACATTTGCTTGGTTGGTGGACTCACTGTTTTCAGACAATCATGCAATAAAAGGAGTGAAAGGCAGGTAAGATCTGTGGGCATATGGAAGTACCATTTGTTTCATATTTACAAATATCTGATAGTGATAAGCCAAATCTTGGGTGGGGGTGGCACCTTCAACTATAATGTATGTAAGTATCCCTAGGCTGTGTGCAAAGATTCTATAGAGTAATAGAACTGATAGGATAAATATATTACCAAGGAATCTACTATGTTGGTTTATACATGAGCTGGGTAGTCCGACAGTGACTGTCTGCATACTAAAGAGGCTAAGTCTAGTATTTACTCAGTTCTCAAGACTTGATACTTCAGAAATACCAGTCTCTTGCTGAAGTTATAGAGAGTTCTTAGAGAGCCACTAGATATAGGCCAAAATGGCTTATTTCTGAGTCAGTGAGGGATGGCAGTAACAGCAGTATTAGAAATAGGATAGATGTGCTCATCAGAAAGGAGTAAATTCAATAGGTACCCTGTTTTTCCTTCAGGACTCTTTATAGCTGGGCTGTTGGTAGAAGATGGCTCAATCCAGAGGGGTGTCTCTTAGTTGGTCTCAGATCCCATTAAGTTGACAACCAAGAGTGATCATCACAATGAGCATCTTCTCACCACAGTGCATTTAGTCTTCCAGTGGCTCCATGCTGATAGAGCTGGGCAGACAAATACAGTACAGGTTCTTGCCCACATTACATGCTCAGGATTTTGTGGAGTGCATGGAAAGCCTTTCCCTCTTGTTTCCATTTATCTAGTCTTCAAGACTCAAAGCTACCACAGTCTCAGTTTTGACAGTCTACAAGACTATATATCATGTCTTTACTTTCCCCCTCCATTAAATCTGAGTGATAAATGCAGGGATAGGGTAGAAGACAGAATCATGAATTCCAAGTTTAAGTGAAGGGGTCAGTCAAACATGTGGGTGTTGGTCTTCTGGTTGGCACAGGTCTTCCAAATAGGCCACTTCCTATAATCAAAGGAAAACATACACCTGTTTGCTTCCCAAGGAACTTTCAAGGGCTTCTTACTAGTTTCACAAATTGATGGGTCTTTGAAAGGTAATACTTAGTTTTAGAAAATAGTTAAAGAGGGCCTGTGAGGTGACTCAGAAGGTAAGGCTGTTGTGGCCAAGCCTTAAGATATGTGTTTGGTCCCCAGAACTCATCTGATAGAAGAAGATAACCCATCCCCAAAGCAGGTCCTCTAAATTCCACATGTGTGCTGTGGCACATATGTATTCCCACTTTTTTTTAGTCAATGTTTTGCTGCTGTGGAGACCATGACCAAGGCAACTCTTAAAAAGGAAACAATTTAATTGGGGCTTTCTTACAATTCCAAAGTTTAGCCCATTGCCATGGTGGGAAGTATGGCACCCTGCAAGCAGACAGGATGCTGGAGAAGAAACTTGAGAGTTCTACATTTAGATCAGCAGGCAGCAGGAATAGAGAGATAGACACTGGACCTCACTTAAGCATTTGCAACCGTAAAGCCCACTCCCAGTGACACACTTCCTGCAATAAGGCCACACCCACTCCAATGTGGCCGCATCTTCTAATGCTGCTCCCTAAGCACTCAAATATATGAGCCTATGAGGGTTACTCTTGTTCAAATCACCACACTACACTGCACAAATAGATAAATGAATGAGTAAAATAATGATTTTAAAAAGAAAATAGCTAAAGATCATGTGACTTGTTATGTGTAAATTTTTTAAATTAGAAAAACAAATAGGTACAACAGGTAAAATTTCATGTCCCTTTGTGGCCAATTCTTCCTGCTCTTTCACCATTTTCTTTGCAGTATATAGGCTGCCTATTCTAAGGTAATTGTGGATAGTACAGAATATTCCAGAAACAACAGGAGACTGCTGCTCTGATGAAATATTGAGGATCACGATTCTCTCTCTAATATTTTCAGTGAGCCTTACTGTCTTAGTGTCCTGGGTCTGGTAAGTCACTTGTTTAAGAGTTTGTATGGTAGAGAATTGCAAAGCATCCCTTTCTATGAACAGAAAGTCCTCAGAGTGTTCACTACAATTTCTATGGTTCAGCATAGAAAGCCTAGTTGAAGAGGCTTAGGGATTTGGGACAGAGAATGAGCTGTGACTGTTTGCCCTCTTATGCAACTCCATCGAAATGGATCCAGTTGGAATGTTGGCAGTCACCCACACAGTCAGGCTAATTAGATCTTTTGTCTTGAAGTTCCTCCCCACCCTCAGTTGAGATGCCTAATGCATTCCCGTTAAAGGCAAATGCAGGAAGCATTTGTTGAACCTCTAGTTTTTGCCTAGTCCATTAATGGGGTGGAGAGAGGGATCAGGGGAAAGGAATCTCTCCTCGTAGAGCTCTCGTGTGTTTCCTGGAGACAGGCAGGAAGAAAAAATAAAGAAGTGAAGCAAGGAGCACTTTAAAACAGAGGTGTTCAGGGAAAGAGCAGGGCTTCAGGTTGGGGTAGAAGGCTCCATTATCAGACTATGAACAGATACCAACCCTATGACCTTGAAGAAGTTACTTATTTTTTTGAAATTCAGTTTTCTAAATTTCTACCCAGCAGGCTGTTTGGAGAGTTGCTGTGGTCAATTTTTACCATGAATTTGACCCAATGTAGAATTACTCTGAAGAAGAGTCTCAATGACGTATCGTCTAGATCAGGGTCCTGCTATGAGAGGTTTTATTTTATTTTATTATATATTGCATTGTTTGAGAATTTTATATGTGCATATAATTTAGTACGGGGATGAAGATAAAGAGAAAATTTGGGGTCTCTTTTGGGGGTTCTCAATCTCATTAATAATATAACTTAAGAATGGACTCCAATGGAAATAGAGTGGTAATTTTAATATCATTTAAAATCTCAGAGCAGGCAAGCTTTGTACTCAACATCAATTATTGATCAAGACAATCTCCAATCTCTCACAGACTTTCCCACAGGCCAATTTTATCTTGGAAATCCCTGAAATAAGAGTCCCTTCTCAGAGTGACACTAAAAAATAATGACAAGGAGCTCCTGCATTCTCAGGGATGTAGACAGAATTTTGTCTTACAGGGTTTTACCAAGTGGCTCATGACCTCCCTGGAGTGAAGTGTTGGTGCTGATGAATACTGCCTTTCTCCAGCACTGTGGGGAGCCTGGGAGGAGGCACGGAGAAAATATGGGACACACTCAAGGTTGGTTGTTGGGTAATATTAATACCAGGTGTGTAACTTTTGTTTCTGCTGCATTTGTTTAACTCTGTGAATCTGTGTTACTATGCCGCTCTAAAACACCTGATTGGTCTAATAAAGAGATGGACAGCCAATAGTGAAGCAGGAGCAATGATGGGCAGGGTTGGCAGGCAGAGAGTAGAAATAGAAGATGAGCTCTGCGAGAACAAGCAGCAAGAGAACAAGGAGAGGAGAATAACAGGGGCCAGCTACCCAACCACTCAGTCAGCCATGGAGGAAGAAGGGAAGTAAGATACACAGAACTAGAGAAAGATAAAAGCTCAGAAGCAAAAGGTAGTCAGGATAATTTAAGTTGAGAAAAGCTGGCAAGAAACAAGACAAACTAAGGCCAGGCATTCATAGCTAAGAATAAGTCTCCATGTAATTTTTGGGGGGAGCTGGGTGGTGGGTCCCTCAAACAGTCAAAAAAATAAAACACCCACAACAGTCAGTGATCACAAGTGTGGACAGTCCGGGCTTCTGGCTTATAGCTTCTGTCATTTCTTCCATCTTCAAAATGGAGTCTCTAAGAGGAAGGTACCATCTGATTAAAGTACTATTTCACACAGTATGGAGTAACTTAGAGCAGGATATAGCTTGATTGCAACAATTAGGCAAATCCCCATTTCAGGGGTGAAGAGAGATGCAAGTATCACTAAAAATAAAAGACACATTTGGGGAGCAGTGAAGGAATAAATGAGGAGAAAGACAAATGTTCTCAGGAAGACAAGGATGGGCATGTCTTTCAAGACGGAGCAGACCAAACAGTGCGGAGAAGCCAAGATGGCTGACTTGAAAATAGAGCAAGAATGGAAACAATTAGTGATTCACTGATGTGCTAATTAGAGCAAGCTGAGCAGAGAAAGAGCAGGCAAGGGCATGGAAAGGGGCGTGTGCACATGAACTTTTAAACAACTGGGCAGCAAAAACCAGCGAGTCCTGAAGGCTGAGGGCAGAGGGGACCAGAAGCTTTATTTTTTTTTCTTTAGCTGCATTCATTTTATTTGTAGGAATGTTTTGCCTACATATATGTATGAGTACCACATGTGTGCCTGATACCCAAGGAATTCAGGAGAGAGCAGAGGAATCCCCTGGGACTGGAAGTGTACTAGTCGTGAGTTACCCTATGTATGCTGGGAACTGGCCCCAGGTACTCTGCAAGAGCAGCCACTGCTCTCAACATTGAGCCATCTCTCCAGCCCTGAAACTAAATGTTAAAAATGAAAAGAATGATATATTCCAATTGCTTTAATGGAGGATGATTTGGTAAGGAAGAGGAGTTAATATCAGAAAAAAAATGTCTGTAGAGCATAGTAGAAAGGTAACAAAAAGTGGGGGAGTGGGGTGAGGGAGGACTAATGAGATGGCTTATTTGACCATGAGGACTTGTGTGTTTGGATCCCCAGTACCCATGTAAAGGCAAACAAAAAAGAAAGAAAGAAAAGATAAAATAGTTGTGTGTGTTTCTGAGCAGCTGTAATCCTAGCACTGAATGAGTGATAAAGGGATGGAAATGGCAGATCCCTACAGCTCTCTGATCAGCTGGTATAATTAATTAGTGAGTGACAGTTGTCTCAAAAATGAGTGAAGAATGATCGAAAAGGGGCACCCAATGCCTTTAACTTCTGGCCTTCACATATTCTCCCCTGTATGGTCACATTTACACATTCTTGTATACACATTTGCATAAACACAAAATACACACACACACACACACATATGTAGTTGATCTCCAGTGCTAGGTGAGACCCTTTCCTCTTGGGTCAGGAAGGAATGAATTAAGGGTACATAGGTGGACAGGCAAAATAGGAAAGACATATTGGCCTGGGTTCCCCTGGAAACAGGGGAGAGTTTGCTTTTGGGTAGAAGGCAGGAGAGAAGAGTCTTGGGGACCTGGGATCATGAGTGAGTTTTGAAGCAAGACCTGTGGACAAGGTCACAGAGAAGACAAAAGCATCAAGTGCAGCCCATTGAGGCTATAGGAGGATGTGCAGGGTGCAGTCATGGTTTTCTCCAGCCTTCTGGAACAATTCAAAGTGGTGTGGCGGGACCTGGAAGGATGAATTCAGGATTGGTGTTGGAGAGAAAAATTTATGCTCCTCAGAAGGAAAGATGCGTGGAAGCTTGAAACAACCATCCAGCATGCTGTTCTAGCATTGCTATAGTCATAAGACAAGCAGGTATGGGGAAAATTACTAAGTAACACATCTTTTTCCTAGAATTTCATAAGCAGTATTCCATGCATTTTAGCATAAGATTTAATATCTCTTCTCTACAATAAAAAATTCTTTGTGTATGGGCCCCTGCATGTGTGTGTGTGTGTGTGTGTGTGTGTGTGTGTGTGCGCGCGAGCGCTCGTGTGCTGGTGCATGTGGAGGCTGGAGGCCAACCTTGAGTGTAATTTTCAGGTATCACTTACCTTGTTTTTGAAGAACTATCTCTCATTGGCGCAAGCTTTCCTTATTTGGCTAGGCTGGGGATGGCCTTAGAGCTTCAAGGATCTGCCTGTCTCCACCTCCCCAATGCTGGGGTTGTAAGTGCATGCCATCATACCTAGGTCCTTTGCATGGATTCTGTGCTCAAACTCACGTCCTCACACATCAGCTGACCTATTTCTTAGGCCACAGCTCCAAATTCTACTCATGTTCTTGTCCCAGATTATGCTTATAATTTCCATTGCTTGGTATATTCAAACTTACTGATACTTCTTCTCCTTCTCAACTAGAGCAGTGACTTTCTGCTTCAGGACCTTTGAACATGCCTTTCCTGCCTCCTGTACAGATGTTTCTCCTTCTTCTGTCCAACTTCCCATTTGTATTTCTTCATTTTCAGCTCAAATATCTTCCCTGGCCCAAACATGTCATCCTCATGTCCCTGCAGCCCATCTATTGTCTACATAGCACCCACTGTAAAAAGGACTTACCTTGTTTATTTGGCATGATAATGGTGGGAACCTTGTCATCCCCACCCCTACTCAAACGGCTCACTTAGAGATGCCATAAATGTTTGGGACATAAATCAGGCAGCAATAATACCAGTATTTATCACAATATTTCTACACATTGGACAACTTGTAGAATTTAATACATATTTCTAAGCTCAGCGATAGCTCTTGTTTGCATTATATAAGTTAGTGCAAAGTTAAGGTGTCATGGAATTTGCCCAGTGATGTTCTTCCCCATCATTCTCTGTTCCTCTTCTTTCTCCCCAACTCCCTTTCGCTTTCCCTTTTCTTCTCTTTTGTACTGGGAATTCAACCTGCAACTTAACACATACCAAGCACACACTCTGCAGGTAAGCTGTGTCCCCATTGGAGCTCCACCACTGAGCTCTATCTTCGCTGATGATTTGTAAGTGACTAAGCTGGGAGTTTTGAACTCTGCCTATGGTGACACAAGTTTGTGCGACTAACTATGATTCTTTCTGCCATGTATTAGGCATATCATTTTGACTGGTGAGATGGAACAGCTGGTAAAGGAATCCCCAGGTCCCACATGGAGGGTGAAGAGAAATGACTCCTGAAACCTAGCCTCAGATTCTATGTGTGTTCTATGAACACACACACACACACACACACACACACGCACACACACACACAAACAAACACACACAATAAAGAAATAAGTAAAATGCAATAAACTAAAAATAAACTAAATAATATTATATTTTGGTATCCAAACTCAAATTGCTCATATTCTAACCAAACACAATCATCTAAGTTTCAAAATGCATTCTTTTGGCTGTGGAGATAAATGCCAGGGCTTTGCGTACACTAGACAAGCACCAGGCCACAGAGGAACACCGCCACTGCGAACCTCCAAAGTTTTACAACCCTGAAATTAGTTCTTGAGGTTTTTTTTTCTGAATCTGCACTCCATTTCCATAACATTTTGAGTCCATTTCTGTACTGAGTTTAATTATTCAGAGAGCTTCCTGAGGCGTCTTTTCCCTTCTGATTCACATCCCATCTCTCTGTGGGCCCCTATTAAAGAGATGCTGAGATGCAAGCAATCAATGTGAAATATATATTTTAATAGTGGTTTTGGCTGCATGGGAAATTCACAAAATTAGGAGAAAATGGAATCCTACCCTATGCACCATCTAGTCAAACTGGTATTTCATCAGCCTGGATATTTTATTCTTCCACAAGAACTCTGTGTCCCTGGAGCTGTTTTAATCTTGGCTCATTAAAAGTTAATATAATTTGGACTGGTGCTATTCATTCTGTTTTGGGCCACCTCATTTACCCAGTGCAGTCTGTGTTAACTTGTACTCATGCCACATGAACACGGATGTATCCATTTTACCACCACTCACAATACAGGTGGGAGCAATCAATAGCTGGTTATTGATAAAGGATAATCCTTACAGAGTACCGATTCTGATGTCAGCTGCAAGATAGATGCCAGTGATTTATTTGATAATTTGGGAATGTCAGGAAGTAATAGAGAGAGATTGCCCTGTTGTGGTCATTACCTAGTCCAGGGGAGAGTGCTTACCATTAATACTTGAGCTGTGAAACTAGCAGAAACTTGAACCCCAGGCAAGCTCTGTAGAAGGATGACAGGAAGGCTAGGATAAGGATGTTTCTTCATCATGACTTGGAAAGCCTTGATGTTTAGAGCCCCCATTAAAGAGTAAGATGGATCTTTTGTGTGAGTGTGTTCAAGCGTGCATGAATTGTGAATATTTATGTGTTCACATGTGTGTAATGTGAAAGAATATGTGTATGAGTGTGTGCTAGTATGTGCATACATTTGTGAATATATGAGTGTGCATGAGACTATATAACCTGTGCCTGACTGGGTGGGTGTGTTGCCTGAGTGTATAAGTGTGCATGAGCATGTGTGAGCATATGTGGGCATGTGAGTATGCCCGTAGGTGTTTATGAGCATGTGAGTCAAGGTGTGCGTATATGCACGTGTGCATAAGTGTATAAGCCTGTGGATGTGTGTGAGTCTAAGAATGTGTGAAACTGTGCATGCCTCAGCATTTGCTACTTTGTATTTGGGTGTGAATGGGTTGGTGTGTCTGAATACGTGAATGCATCTATGTGTAAATGACAGTATGCATGTGAATGAAAGCATGTGTAAGCATGAATGTGGGTGTGCATACCTGTGATTCAACGTCTTTGAATTGTGAGTGTGGGTATAAATTATATAAGCATGTGTAAATGTGTGAATGTAAGTCTGAGTGTGTAATTTTATACATTTTTGTGTGTGATTTCTTTGGGGCCATGTTCAGGCCCCATGCTTGTGATGCCAGCACTTACCTGACTTAAGCCATCCCTTTCCCCAGGTTATAATTTGTTATAAAAAGTTGTGACCTTGAGTGGAGGAATGGGAGTGATCTGGAAGTTAAAAGCAAGAAAGGACTAGGGGAAGTGGTAACTTTCTATTGAAAACTGATACTCACTACTGTGGATGGCTGTGGGAGTAGGCTCTACCATTCCTATTGAGGCCCATAATCACACTATTTATTCACATATTCTTGCACTGATACTTTCTATCCAAACAATCCCCAGAGATCTTGTTACATACAGACACCTGCTTCATTAGGGATGCAGAAGTCTCAAAAGTGATGAAACTGCCTTGCTTCTGGAAGTGACTGCAGCCTATGCAGGTGATGATAAATCCCAATGGGATCGCCTTGATGGCAGAAGGGAGAAATGGAACTAAGTTGAGAATGGAGTGGAGAAAGATGCCAACAGATACAAAGAGACTTTGGAAGTTGCTCTTGAATGATGACACCGTCATACCTCCATTGTCTACCAAAAGTGGTGGTGAGGCAGGGGAGTGTTTTAGGAAGCAAGGGCAGTTGTGGATGCGGACCCAAGATCAGAGGCTCATGTTCTAGGAAAATAATGGCATGTCAGGTGGGAGTTGAAACTGAGTCACATAAGGGAATGATATGACACTACATCTTCTCCTGCTCATGACATCTGCCCTCTAGTTTGACTACCAGCATGTGTATTAGGCAGCTCATAACCCCTGTGACTCCAATTCTAGGGTATCCAAATCTGTCTTCTGCAGGGCTTCTGTGGTTAACTCCTTGTGTGCACACATGCATGCACACACACATGCACACACACACTCATTCAGTTGTACACTCACACACTAAAAAGAGGGATATTCAAGGAAAAACTAATAAGATTAATAATTGAGGTCACTGAGGAGTCTGAGAAGAGACTGAGGCTTAGGTTAAAGTTGTTATTTGCCCGTATCTTCCTAGTGAGATGAATAAGACATGCCTAGAGCCTAGACAGCAGTGAGTAGAATGGTTTAAGGGCAACTGAGCAAAATCTTAAAAGTACATTTTTTTCTCAGTTCTAATAGCAAAATCCCAATAAAATGAGCCCATAAAGAATGTATTTTATTTTCGACTAGCTTTGAAAATTTTTATTAGTTGCCTATACTGCATTTTGTTAAATATCTGCTTTATGCTAGTGGAAAATGATCAAATCCCCTTGTGTAAATGCTAATGGTTGTTTTAGCAGAATGCAGAAACATATTGTAAAGTTAGAAGGGGGGAAGTAATGTGACATCATTGAGAGTTCTCCTGATCCCTACCAGAAGGAGATCTCACCCCACTAACTAGTACCAAAATATTTAATGGCACCAATATGTTTACAATAATTAGAAGTGGGTCAACAAATGGTGGCAATTGTCTCAACCATAGGTGGTTTATTGGTACTGGTTTAGGCATCTCTGTGGAATTCTGCATATATATATATATACATATATATATATATATATATATATATGATAGTTGAATAGTGATGGTGGTTAAGCCACATCTTGTGTGAGTATATTAATTCATTTAAATTGTTTATTGAGATTCTCAAAACTGTGTGAGTATGGTATGTGTATGTATGTGTGTGAATGTATGTATATATGGGTGTATGTGTATATTTGTGTGTATGTGTATGTTTGTGTGAATTTCTCTCTGTGTGTTTGTGTGTATGTATCCATATGGTTGGACATGTGTGTGTGTGTGTGTGTGTGTGTGTGTGTAAGGATTGGTAGTACTTGGAGATAAACTCAATAAACCATGTGTGCTAGCTACTGGGCTACATCCCCAATTTTTCTTTTGCTTTATATTTTAAGACAGTGTCTCACTAAGCTGTCAACACTTGCTGTGAGCACATTCTGTAGCCAGAGGAGGCCAGGAACTTGGAGCCCTGCTCTTTCAGTCTCCGAAATAAATGGGATTATAGGTCTGCACCACTGAAGCCAGACTCAAAATTCCTCATGACTCTAAAATTAAGGCAATAACATCTGGTAGCCATTATTAATTTTCTTTAGTTCTGTTTGGAAAATTCTGAGGAAGAGAAATGATCACCCAACCAATCAAATGATAAGTTCGTGTGTTAGTGGAGTGGACAAGGGCTATAGGCTGAGAGCTTTGCTCTTAAGGGCCAGTTCCTTGGGGTCTCCCATACTCTCTGTTCTGTTAGATGAAGTGAAAATCAGCAGTCGACCTTTGGGGCATTTTCTGACTGAAGCCTGATGACCAGCTCTCAGCAGCACCTCTCACTCCTACAGTCTTCTCTCCTCCCCTCTCATGTTGATGCTAATGGTCAGCTTATGATTGATTCTGGATCCCAGCAGCTGCCAGAATCCTGCTGTGTTCCCAGTGGCTGAGTCTCTGTAGGTTGTCTCTTACTCCTGTATTCAAGCGTTCCTCCTTCGTCAGCCTCCCATATAGACTAATGCCACACATTTTCTCTCATCTGTTGGTTTTGATTGGAATATTCATAAAAGGTAGGAAATTGGTAAGACATTATGATAGGATAGGAGTGGGTAGTGCTTTCTGGGAAAGGAGATAGATCACAGTGATCTAAAGGGCTGAAGAGAAATGTTTTAAACATGAAGGGTGAAATTGGAGTAAAAAATGGGCGAGAAGGGTTGATGAAGGAATACTAAGAGATAAATAAAAAAGATCTTTTGGAAAAGTCATATGGAAGCCTACTATTGTAGAATCTTCCTATATGTACACACATATAGGAAGTGGTCAAATGTAGTTACCCTATTATAATGGGTTAGCAAAGCCTCTACTAGATACCATAAGCTGATAAATAAAAACTCAGTGGATTATTTGGTTATCTCTTCTGTGGTTGTTGGGCAATGAGGTCCCATAGATCACCAAACATTACAGGCTACTTCCATTGTTCTCAGTTACCTTCCAGAATTGGATGGTAGGACCTTATTGCTGAAGACATAACATACTTAAAAGTCACACAAAGAATTTACTTATCTGGATCTGAGTTACCTCTCTCAGAATGATTATTCCTAGTTCTATTCACTTTCCTGAGAATTGCACTTCGTTTTTCTTAATATTTGAGTGATATTCCATTGTGTAATTTTTCCACATTTTCACTATTCATTCATTGGGTGTCACCTGGAAGTTCCATCTTACTGGCTACTTGTGATAATGCTGGAAGGCACTATACTTGTTACCAGAGAAGAAAGGGAATCACTATTCTTACTCAGCTGTGAACTCTACAAGTTATAATAGTAAGCCTGGCAAGACACATCATGTCCTCAGTCTTCGTGGTATAGGTTTTAACACTTAGAGATCATCTTGTCTTGGATGTATCATTATTATATGCCCAACAGCCATGTTTGGTTGTCTATTATTATCTTGGATAGTGTATTTGTAGATATTTTTATTTGTTCTCTTTATGCTTATATGAGTGTGTACACCTGCATATGAAGGCCAGAGATTAACTTTGAGTTTCTATCACTCTTAATCACCCTTCACCTTATTTCTTGTGACAGAGTTTGTCACTGAACCTGGAGCTCACTGCTTCAGCGAGGCTGCACGCCAGTGTGATCCAGGGGTCCGCCTGTCTTACTTGTTCAGCTCCGGATTGCAGACCTGGACTGCCATTATTCTGAGACTCATGTAATTGCTTGTGAAGCAAGCACTTTCCCATCTAATCCACTAATCCATCCCCCATACCAAGTACTGTGCTTTATTTCTAGCCTATTAATGACCATTCTATGAAGAAAATTATTTTTAAAAATGCAGAAAAGGCTGCCCTGGGATGAATACAGTAGGAAGGTACACTTTCTCACTAACCAGTCCTTGTTCTGAAATCCAGAGGATTATAGTCAACTGGACAGATAATTGGTAGCGGCATAAATTATACAAGGTCAGTATTCACTTTCCCAACCTTCTTAGAAATATGATAAATAAGGAATATAAGCACAAAGGTCTATATTTCATCAGGGACCTTAGGTGTAGAAAGTATAAAAAAAATCCAAAGGCAAAGGAAATTAAAATAGAAAGTAATTTTGAGTGAGAAGTTCAGAAAGTTCTTCAATGTTTAAGATTATAGGATTAACAATTTTATTTGCACTATTATAATGGAAGAGAGGAAGGAATTTGAAAAGTGATTAATATTAAAAGAAATACTTTTCATAATTGACAGATGACTAGCCTATTAAGATTACCCATGCACCTTCACTGAATCAACCAATAATAAACGAGTACTCATCAAATGTATAGAGAGTGATCATTTATTGATTGTTGGTCATGTACCACTCATGGTCCAAATACATACATGAGTGGAACAATCTGTTGTAGCTATAGTTAAAATCTTTACACAATGAGCAAGTGATCCAGGAGGGAAATGATGAGCACATGAACAAATTTGAAGAATAAAGAAGAAGCAGATATTCTGTTAGGAAGAAGTTCAGTGGAATGGACGTAGCACATGCAGTATTTATGGCTTCTTTTCTGTTTGAATTCAGCTTGAGATGACTACAACCATCAATAGTTGAAGCCACCATGAGTGCCCTGAGTATTTAGTTAATGGTCTTCTGCCCATAATTTTTGGCAAATTGTAAACAGAAAAACAAAACAAAAAAATACAGTGTTCTATGGGCCTTTTATGATCAGAGCCTAGAACCAGGAAGGTACCTGACTTTTGGATAATTTTCAACCAGGAGCATTGTTCATTTCTTTCTCACATTTAGGACAATGCTTCCATCAGAGTCCTCTTGCCCCCAAGTGAGTCATACTTTGTGTTTTCCTGGTTTAGCCTATTTCTTTGACGTCTTGCTTCTTTAGGAGCAGGTCCTCACACACTAGGACTAAATTCTTCTGGAATATTCAATATCTTGCAAGTGAAAAATATTAAGTCCTAGCTCAATAGATCATTAATATGTCCAGTTATTAAGTGACAGAACCCTCTTGTGTCTTTTAGCAGGGCATTGAACTGATTTTAATACAATTTGTGCAAATTAGCGGCTCATAAGCTCCTAAAATCAGTTCTTGATTTCTTTCTTTCTTTTTTTTTATCTGAGTGCTTCATGCATGAACTGCCCAGCTTTCTGAGGTTTTCATAGTGTAGAATTTAGTTTTACTGAGTCAGTTGCTATGCAAATCACATTGGTGCTACCCAATGGTAATAACTCAAAAAGCATATATAGTTACCACATGGAAAGGAAATGGTCACTGTTATGCGCCATGCTGTACTCACTGGAGACTATCTGTGGATGTCAGTTGAGGGATATTTCAGCTGAAAAGGGGGAGGATTTATTGCTTTTAGATTGCCATCTTCCATCCACAAAGGTGGATTTTATGTTTCTCATGATATCTTGCTCCCAAAGATAACTTACTTACAATCCAAGCATAGTTCCTCTGATTACCTTAGGAAATATATCTGCAGATGTTGTGTTGAAACAGCTTCAGACCCAAGGTGCCATTTTTCAGTACATTAACAGTCTATCTTCTCTGAATGACATTATGTTACCTATAACTGTTCCTGGTGACATGTTTGCATTATGCAAGGCAGTATTTTCCAAAGTGTCCCTAAGGTTTTAACCTAGAAAAATAGAGTTCCCAAGTCAAAGACACTGAAAAATACAGGCCCATATGTTTATTTACTCTAGGGCTTCTCAGGGACTTTATCATCTGAATGTAAAAGCTTAATCTGCAAGCTTTTGCAAAAAACATTTGATCAAAATCTCCACTTACATCATCTTCTCATCTTTTAACTTTAATCAGATGATGTTCTAGTTTGTTTTGTGTTGCTCTGACAGTAACATGTCCAAAAGGAAGTTTGGCAAAGGAAGAATTTATTTATTTCATCTTACACTTTGCTATTTGTCATCAAGGGAAGCCAAGGCAGAAACTCAAGGCAAGAACCTAGAGGCAGTAACCAAATCAGAGAACATGAAGAAATGTTGCTTAATGACTTACCCTGTCTCCTTTCTTCTACACACAAGGCTTATCTGTTTAGGGATGACACTGTCCACAGGATCTGGGCCCTCTTACATCAATTAGCATTAAGAAAATACTTCAAAGATGTGACCAGAGGATAAACTAATCTTTAAAATTCTTCAATTGAGGGTACCACTTTCCATTTGAATCTATATATGTGTCAATTTGGTAGCTGAAGCTAAGTATGACAAATGAGAAGCATTTTTCTCTCTTTGTTTGACCTAAATTTATTAATTCAGATCTTGTAATATGGGCAATGTTTGACTGTCATCCTACCGAAACTGTCAACATTATATATCTTAGGAGCTTAGCATTAAAGCTTAGCTCTCAGAGTCATGAAGGGAGCCATGCTATCTAGATGCCTGACTACAGTCCTTTCTAATCTTCACCCTTAACTTGAGATGTTCCCCAGATATATTCATATGATCTGTCTGTTCCTTTAGAGAACCCTGACTAATACAGCTAGAGTAGTTTATTAATAGAGTAGTACTTCCCCTGGATTATTATTCAGAAAATTACAAAGTTGGGAAAGTTCATATGACAAGGAATTTAGGGAAAGTGGCTTCCAGACAACAGTCAGAAAGACAAGAAGGTCCTAAAAGAACCTAGTCCCACCAACATCTCCATCAACTTAGAAGTGGATCCTTCCCAGTAGAGTCTTGAATTGAGACAACAGCTCTGTTGAGATCCTGAATTTCTACTTATGGGGTTCTGAAGCAGGGGGCTCACCTTAGTGATGGTCAAACAAGAAGACAATGAATTGTGCTATTTAAAGCCACAATACATCCCATTTGTTTTATTTTTATGGTGAATATCTCTGTGGTATATTAATTTAGATTTCCTTTGGACACATAGTCAAGAATGGCATACACTTGTATTTTTAGGTTTTTGAGAAATATCCACAGTGATTTCCACTATGATTGTAGGAGTTTGCAATCCCACCAGTAATGATTAAAAATTCCCCTTCCTTGTTTCAATCTCTGTGAGCCCTTGTGAGCCCTGCTTAGTTGGTTTGGTGAACCATGTTCTCCAGGAATCTTCCATCCCTATGACTTCTACAGTATTTCCTTCCCTTTTTCCACAGGGTCCCCCCATCTCTGAGGGGGAGAGACCCAATGGAGAACTCCTATTTAGACTGTCTCTGAATAATGTCTTACTGTGGGTTTCTGCACCTGCTCATATCTGATGCTGGATGATGCCTGGAGGAAACCTCTATGATAATGATTGGACAAAGATGATCTATGAGTATAGCTGAATATCACTGGTAATCAATTCATTTATTCCTTCACTTTCCCTTCGCTTCACTTCTTTTTTTCTTTTCTTTCTTTATTTATTTATTTATTTATTTGCCAGTCTGTGTTTGGTTCTACTGTAGGCATCTGGGCTATTCAGTCTCTAGTTCCTGGCTGTCCAAGCAATGTAGGACATTGGCTCCCTCTTGTGGGGCTGGCCTCAAAATAAGCCCAACATAGGTTGGTCCCTTCTACATATTCTGTGCCACCATTGTCCAAGGACATCTTGCAGGCAGGACAGATTTCAGTAGGAGGATTTTGTGAATGGGTTGGTGTCCAGGTTTTTCTTTCCATAGTCTCCAGAGTACCTTCTCAAATCAAAGACACTATACTGTAGGGGTGAAGGCTCCAGTCCTGCACCAGCTTGAACTCTCTGCATTCAGTGAACTGAGTGGAAGTTGCCCCCAGCAATGGGGCTCTGCTCCCAGTTTCCAGAGGGTGGTCTTATCTCCTAGTATTATCCTGGGTTCTTTAGGAATTTCCATAGGACCTCCTTTACCAATAACCCACCTGAATGTAACTCAGGTCCACCACTGGAAGTCTTGCCTGGCTACAAAAGATGACCAGTTCATACTCTGTAGGCTCCATTGCTAGGAGTGCTCACTAGGGTCACCCTTGGTTCCAGTAAGTTTTCACTGTACTAAGTTCCACCCCTCTTACCCCAAATTCCAGCTTTCTCTTGTATTCTCTCCCCACATTCTCTCCCTCCATCCCTCCACTTGATCCCTCCTGTTTCCTTCCCCACAGGCACTCAGTCCACCAGCAGAATCTTTTGTTACCCTTCTGAGGAAGATCCATGCCCCCCTCCATAGTTTTCCCTCCTTACCCAGTCTCTCTGGGTCTGTGGATTATAGTTTGGTTGTCATTACTTAACAGATAATATCCACTTAGAAGTAAATACATACCATATTTATCTTTCTGGATCTGGGTTACCTCACTCAGGATTTTTTTTTCAGTTGCATTCAGAGTCATTTGCCTACAAATTTCATGATGTCATTTTTTTAAACCACTGAGTAATATTCCATTGCGTAAATATACCACAATTTCTTTATCCATTCTGCAGTTGAGAGACATCTAGGTTGTTTTCAGTTTCTGGATGTTATGAGAAAAGCCACAGTGAACATAGTTGACCGAGTGTCTTTGTAACAGGATGGGGTATCCTTTGGCTATAGGCCCAAGAGTCATATAGCTGGGTCTTGAGGTAGACCAATTCCCAATTTTCTGAGGAACTGCATATTGATTTCCATAGTAGCTATACAAGTTTGCACTCCCACCAGCAGTGGAGGAGGGTTTGCCTTGCTCCACATCCTCTCCGTGATAAACTATCCCTTGGGTTATTATTATGTATCAAGAGTAAAATAATGTACTCTAGCTGGACAGACATGGTGACACACACATTAATCCCAGCAGAGGATTAATCAAAGACAGAGGCAAGTAGATCATTGAATTTGAGGCCAGTTTGGTTTACAGCGTGTGGAAAGCCATGGCTATACAGAAAAACCCTATCTCAAAAGAAAACAAAACCATGTGTGTGTGTATATATATATATATACACACACACACACACACACATATTGTCCTTCATGAACTCATGAACTAAAGCTTCTGGAGTTGAGGTCCCAACTGAGGTCTCCATTGTTCATTAAAATAATCACTCTCCATATATGGCTATGATAATTGGAGAACAATGTTCTAATCTATTTAAACTAAAATTTTATTATAAGTTAATGCATTTATACCTGTTCCTTTCCATTGTTCATCCAGTTGAGGGTGTTGCCTATGGTTCTAATAGTTATTCCCATTCACTGGTGGTTCTGTTCTGTAGTCACTATGAGAGTGGAATGGGAGAGTCCTGAACTGTTGCTTCTAGAACAAACACAGAGATAGATGTCCAAGAGCTTCTATTCATTACATTTCCATCAACTGATCAATGCATAACTATGTATTATTTGTGTTTCTGTTAAGGTGTCATAAGTTACACGTTGGGGTGACATCTGTTGGGGTCTAGACTCTACTGTGTTCGCACGTTTCAGGGTAGGAACATGAGGATTAGAATTATTAAACAAGAGGAACAGAGATATGAGAGAAATAGAAGAGAGAAACACAAAACAGCACCAGGAGGAAAATCCAGTGAATATTGAAATCTCCCACATTTATTTTCCACAAGCTTATATACTCCACTCCAAAAAGGGAGGGGGCAGGCAACAGACTTCATTAACATGATATAAGGAATATCCTGCAGACAACCACCCCCTGAAACCTCCTCCCTGTCTCCTTGAAAGAGCAGGAATAGGCTTAAATTCTCTGACCTTTAGTCAAGGTGGAGCAGATCCACCTCTATACTTAAAATACTAATAACCACACCCTAGGTCGGGACCTCTTATTTGTAGCCACACCTGTTGACAAAACTTTAAAAGAACAAAAACAAAGCTCAAACTCTCTGATCTTTAGCCAAGGTGGAATGGACTCACATCTGTGGGTCCTGACATTTAGATGCCTGTTTAATCCATATTGCTGACTAATACACATTGAAATCATGGCAACAGCATTGTATCTACATTTTATGTAACTTGTGTGATTTCTCCAAGTGTCACAGGACAGCTGTCTTGCACATTGGAACCCCAGAAAGAACACCAGTATCACTTGTAGGATGAAACAGTCAATCCACCAATTTAAAAAAAAAAAAAGATGTGAGAGCACAGGACTAAATAGACCGCTAGAAAGGATGTTTATCTATCTCATATGAAAGCTAAAGAAGACAGGAGGAGATTTTTTTCCTTTATTTATTAATACTTTTTAATATTTGCTTATGTGTATATGTGTGAGCATCAGCTTGAGTGGTTTTATGTGCACCATGTGTATGCAGGGACTGTCGGAGGCCAGAGGAGAGCATAGGATCCCCTAGAACTTGTGAGTTACTCTGTGGATGCTGGGAACTGAGTTCAGGTCCCCTGCAGCATCAGTAAGCACTCTAAACCACAGAGGCATCTTTCTAGATCCAGAAGATTTTTTTCAGCTTCCCTTAGCAGTCTATATGTCTGATAACTCAAACTGACCATGTCTGTGAATGGTCCTAAGAACACTGTGAGGGTAGAGTTGGGGGCATGAATATTAGTAAGAAAAGTATGAATCCGTAAACAATGAAGGTAAACTGTATTTCCACTGTTGGTCTAGTAGGGAATCCAGATTTTTCTGTCAGTTCTTATCAAATCTAAAGCTAGCCAGTCAACTCAAGGCCTCGGTGAAGAAATGGCATGCATGTGGATCTGAGATGTTCATAAACCCAAAGTTACCTTTCTTGTATGGTACCAGTTTGTAGTTCTGCAATATCCGTAGTCCATCAGAGAAGAAAGTTAGGACAAAAACTCAAACACTGCAGGAAGCTTGAGGCAGGGACCGAAGCAGAAGCTCTAGAGGAGCGATACCCAGGACCACCTACCCAGGGGTAGTGCTCCTCACAATGAGCTTGGCATGCCTAGCTCAATCAAGAGAATGCACCAGAAAACTTGCCCACAGGTCAGTCTGTTAGGGCTATTTTCTCAGTTGAGGTTCCATCTTCTTAAATGATACTAGCTTATGTCAAGTTGGCATAAAATTAGCCAGCACATCCTGGATAGAGACTATATCTCCCACGACTTATCCTCTAGTTGATATAAGCATTCATTAAAAAGTTGTGGAATTGAACCAATTCTTCCTTTCTCTGCTCACCTTCCTGCAGTTATGTCGTTAAACAGTAAATTAACCAGAGCAACCCAAACCGATGACAAGAAAAGAGAAATAAATTATCCAGATAAATGGAGAGAGGTGTGGGTTTGCCTGCATTACCTAAATTACTTTCCCAGTTACCATTTTATGTGGCATATGTTAGAGAGGCTTTAATGGAGCAGACTTTCTGTCACATTGCTACGAGCAGCACACCGGCTTTTCTCTTGAGAGAGTGCAGTGGGAAGGTCACGGTCCTTGAGAGTTTTAACGTAAGGAAATCTTTTATTGTTGTCAGATATGTGGATTAATTGGACAATTTCTCCCAGCCTTGATTACAAACCCCTGCTATGTTCTGAATAGATTTGTCTTAGAAACTACCTTGACAAGGTTTACAAATCAATTTTGCTTGCAGAGTTTGGGCTTTTGTTTGGAAAGGGGTTTTCGTGTTTTGCTCATTTTGTCCCTTCCTGGCACCAATCCCGGGCAGCATCTCGAGAACAATGCTACACCTAATTTGCTCTTGCAAATGAGAGCGATTAAAATAACTCAGCAGGAATGATGAAGGCTCTGAAATGATTTACAGGCCCAGAGTGAAGCCTAATAGCTCTGTTTATTCCTCTGTCATCTGACTTGCCAATGGCCTTGGCATGCAGGTGATAGGCACTTCCTGCCTGCTTTGACCTGCACTGTCTACCCATCCCTGAGTTTCACAGTTCCTGAGCTGATCCTCAGTGCTGGTGCAATAGGGATAGGTTATCTTTACCGAAAACACATATGTAGCCAAACTGTGGGGCTTGCTTCTGAACTGGTGGTTCAAAAGTAAATGTGTGCACCTTCATGTCCTTGTGTGTGTGTGCTTGTGTGTGTGTGTGTGTGTGTGTGTGTGTACATGCCCAGAGAGAAGCACCATATAGTACGAGGTAGTGCTTACACAGATGGGGCCTAATATTTTGATAGTTCTGAGTTCCTACCTATTGGTTTCTCACCTTTGTCTTATTTAAACGTGTTATTGAAGATGATGCCCATGAAAAGACATACAACAAAGAAGTCAAGCTTGGAATACTCTAGAAAAAATTTAGATATTTGTCCTCTACCCCACTCCATATTTAGATCTCTTCCGATTTCAGGGTTTCTTCAGAGCGTCTTCACTTCTGGACAAGGCCAAGAGAAATGTGTCTTTATCAGATTTTGATGGATTTCCAGTGGCTGCTATGGACGACAACGGGTTATTTATCACCCCCCCCACACACACACACATAGTCTTTCAGAGATTCCCTCAAATGTGCTTGTGAAAGGTCTGTGTATTAAGATTGAAGGACTGAAACTACACTCTGAAATGTTTCTGAGATGTTGAGCTATAAATTATTGTGTCTTTCCCTTTGTGTTTTGTAATTGTAAAAATATAAGTAAAGGATAAATCAAGATTTTTCTGTCTATGTATATAGCATATAAGAATGAGTGTTTGTGTATGTGTGAGCATGCATATATGTAGAAGTCTACAGTTGACATCAGGTGTCTTCCTCAATCATGCTCTACAATATTTTTGAGGCAGTTTCTCTTGAACCCATGCTCACAAATTCTATCAAGTTTAGATAAAGGGATAGATAGGTTGTCTCTGTTTCTTAAGTGCTGAGATTACAGGTGGCCACTATAGGTCCTCAGCTTCTCTATGGATTCTGGGATTCTGAACTTTGGTTTTCACACTTGCAAAGCAAGTACTTTATTCATTGAGCCATCTCTCCAGATGCCCATCAGGTTTTCAATGAAATAATTATCTGAAATAAGGTCTTCATGATTGACTTAGGGATAAATAGTGCTGTCATTTTTATAATGTAACTATTTCATTTTTATTTTCCATAGCAGTTGATTAGTGGCTTACTAGGAGTTTAGCAAATTTTTGTTCAAGAGTTGTCTTGGGTGAAGAAAATGAGGTCTATATCTAGTAAGAGGTCAATTAGTGGGTTTTTAACCTCTAGTCCATGCTATGTATTCAGGTCGAAATAAAATTGTCTTTATAGTATAAAAGTGATAACTAGACTTAATGACATTGAGATGCTGTGCTGTGGCTTGCTAAGGAAGGACAGTGACTCACATGCTAGAAGAATTAGACTGATTTAATAAATGATACTCATTAGATTAAAGGGGAAAGTCCATTCAATATAATTAAAGGGGAAAGTCCATTGAATATTATAAAAAAATGCATGTTTTTTTCCTGTGGTAGCCAGCAGTAAAATACATATCTCATGAGAAGGAGTCAGCATTTTTTAAATTTATTTATTTATTACATATAAAATATTCTGCCTGCATGTATCCCTGTGGGTCAGAAGAAGGCATCAGATCTCATTACATATGGTTGTGAGCCACCATGTGGTTGCTGGGAATTGAACTCAGGACCTCTGGAAGAGTAGCCAGTGCTCTTATCCTCTGAGCCATCTCATCGGCCCCAAGAAGGAGTTAGCTTTAACCTGTTGTTTAATGAAGATGTATCACATGCTATTCTATCTCCACGTGCTTGAATATTTACTGAATTCTACAGTGGATGTTGTCGAGTAGCTCTAGCTAATAGCAGGCTTATTTGTAAATTCCCAGAGGTCTCAGGGAAAACTTGATTTCTTCTGTCATTTGTATGTAATTAGGCATTTAGTTCAGATGCTCCAGTGTGCTTTCTAACCTCTAGTACTTGTCAACAGCTTCAACTGCATAAACTCAAGAGGCAGGATGCTTTTTTCACTGGAGACAAGGCTGTGTAGACAGCTTCCTTGGAGTGATTCCTGCCCCATTCTCTCCAGGAAGCCTGAGTCTCCTTCCTTATCTACTTGAACCCCATCTTACCGGACAATACTATTCTGTCTGCTTTAACCTAGCTTTCCCAAAATATAGACAATTGTCCTGCACCACTTCCAAAAACTGAACTATGGATGTTCTTTTTTTTTAATAAAAGAGGGGGAAGTGGTGCAGAACAATTGCTATATTCTGTCAATTATGTTTTAAATAAATTCTGATTGGCCAGTAGCCTGGCAGGAAGTGTAGGCAGGACAACCAGACAGGAAGTAGAGGTGGGTCAAGGAGAACAGGAGAATCCTGGGAAGAAGGAAGCTCTTCCTGCAGTCCTGTCCAGACACGGAAGAAGTAGGATGTGACCTGTCACACTGAAAAAGGTACTGAGCCATGTGGCTAACATATACTAGAATAATGGGCTAATATAAGTTATAGGAGTTAATAAGAAGCCTGAGATAGTGGGCCAATCAATTTATAACTAATGTAGACCTCTGTGTGATTTTCTTTGTGACTTAATGAATGCAAGGACTGGGAAGGACA
Source organism: Bramus lutescens (assembly GCA_001685075.1). Taxonomy (NCBI): domain Eukaryota; kingdom Metazoa; phylum Chordata; class Mammalia; order Rodentia; family Cricetidae; genus Bramus; species Bramus lutescens. Next base: position 49,137 of record LOEQ01004009.1, read on the forward strand.
GAAAACCTCAGTCAACAATGATGGAGCAAAGGCTTGACAACTAGTAGTAGGCACAGTGGCACAAGCAGGAAATTGATGGCAACCATCTTGAATCATAAGCATCAAGCAGACAAAGCCACTGAAAATTGTGTGAATCTTTTAAACTCTCAAAGTAGGCCTCCAGTGACATACTTTCACCAACAAGGCAACACCTCCTAAATTTCCCAAACAGCACCCCCAAAAAGAGACCAAGTGTTTGAACCCAAGAGCTTATAGGAAACTGTAACATTGAACAGGCCTGCTTGTTGGGGTTTCTGTCCCACTCAGTACCCCACAGCTGGCAAGCCCCAAAGAAAACCACACAGAGATCTCTATA
>LOEQ01004009.1:83323-95107 GCA_001685075.1 Bramus lutescens
AGACTGGCCCTTTATCTCTAATCTGGCTCTTGTGTCTAGCACTGTAACAACATTTGCACTATTGAATTTGGTAAATTACTAAATAATCAAAATGCTTACTTATAATAATTCAGGTGATGACTCCAAACAATTGAAAAGGGAAGGTAGGTGATTCTGCAAGGCTCTGGTTGTCCTTCTATTACTACTCCGAAGAGGTTTCTCTCAGTGGGCCCTAGTGCTTCAGAAGAATGACTCCACTAGGCTAAAGGATGCTGGATCAGGTCTCCAGTCGGATCACACTACTCTTTGCTCAGCTCACATAATGCTAATGAAGTTCACTATCCACACCAGCCAAAACTGAGCAGGATCTGTCTCAACTGCCTGACTCATTACCCATCCCATCTGTCTGTGATGCTCCTCTGGCAGCCAGAGTGCTTGATGTATTATTCATCTCATCGTATTAGAATGATTGTATAACCACCAGGCTATCAAAACCAGGGGACCAGAAATAATGGGAACAGGTCTTTCAAGGACTTCCCCCTCTGTCTTAATGTCAAGGAGAATAATGGTATTTGGGGGGGAATGGGGGCTGAGGAAGAATTCTAATTGGAAATGAAAACAGCCACAGATGCAAACAGGTATTGACAACTTTGTAGTAATTGACTTCATCAAATTGGTTTTAAAACATGGAAATACAGTAAGGGACAACATAACTACATTTTGATCCATCATAATTCTGTACACAGTCACGACCTTGTGAGACTGTACCACTTGGTAATGGTATAGCCATCTTGGTTTTCCATAAGTACTCTCTGTGATTTGTCACTTGACAAGGCATTTATCAAAATACTTCCTTTTCTTTTGATAATGTGTGGCTACACTATTTATCATTTTGCCAGAGTCTTCCAGGATCATTAGCCAGTTTTAGGAATTCAACAATGTCTTATGAATATATTGTAATATAGTACAGTTTATTCCTAAATAGATTAAAACAGACAATACTGTTCTCTAATGTGTGAGTTAATGATGTTTGTAGGGTGATATGCTGGCCAAAAATGTGAATAAATCTAAGGAATTAACATGAATCATAGCTTTGCATTGTTAATTTGCTTGGATTGGGTAAATTATAAATTTACATCAGAATGTTCATTGGCTACCCTGAGGTAGCATCACTCTAGGCCATACCTTGCTCATTAAAGCATTCTAATGACTAGCACGATCCAAGCTAATCAATGCACAGCAAACCCTAATCACCAATAGTTCTAAACTCTATAGAGCATACACCAAGGTAAAACAGAACGTGAAGACTAGGAGTTCAAAGGAGGAAGCTATCAGAAAGCCCAGGAGAGGCAAAGAGTGGTTATGAATGTGTGAATACTCTCAAACACATCTCCAATATTCCCTGTAATTGCATAATACAGTTTCTCAAATAACACGCCTATCCCCTATGTCCACCATTTAGATTTTGCCTGTGATTCTGTGATGGCTCACAGAATCTGAGCAGTATGTGTACACTAGCCCTTTGATCTTCTAAAGTACAGAGATGTTGCTAGGAGACAAAGCACTTTTATTTTCCACCTCATACTGGAGCTATAAGATCTCTGTTTCTCTGGTTTCCGTATTTGCTTTTCAAAGGAAAGTGGCTTCTTGGCTTTTTCTGCATATCAGCCATCTCAAGCAGCTCTGAAATGGTGTCCTTGGATGCTTTACCCATATTTTCTTATAAATCTCTCCACAGTTCATGTCAGTGTTGTTTTCAAGTGTTTAAAAGTCAAAAGTATGAGGATTACTTTCGTTGTGTTTAAAGTAATCTGGAGTCATCTGTAAAGGGGCTCCTTCATTAAAGTATGGCCTCTGTCAGACTGGCTTGTAAGCAAATCTGTGGGGGTCTTTTTTTGGTTAATGATTGAGATGGAAGAGCCCAGTACTCTGTGGGCATTGTCACTCCTGGGAAGGTGGTCCTGGGTTATATAAGAAAGAAGATTGTGCAAGTCACAGAGAATAAGCCAGTAAGTAAGCAGCACTCCTCCATGGCTTATGTCTCTTATCTCCAAGTTCCTGTCTTGAGTTTCTGTTCTGGCATCCCTTCAAGATGGACTGTGAACAGTATATGTAAGTAAAATAAACGCTTTCCTCCCTGAGTTGCTTTTGGTCACAGTTTATCACAGCACTAGCAGGCAAACTAGGGCATGAGAAAACATTTGACTATCTCTATTTGAATCAATTTACTACCTCTGATCCAATTACCTTCCGTCCAAAGGTGGTAGTATATGATGTAGCTATGGGCAGATGTATTTACAAAGCAGAGGCAGAGAAGGTAGCAAATTTGAGAACACAGATATTATTGTGGCTGGGAAGAGATCACAAACGACGTTTCCTGCTTCATTGGCTGGATCAATACAGGACAGGATGAATAGGCTTTTAACGTTTTCCCAATTTAAAGATAGTGTTCTTGGGAATTCAAGTCTTTTTGAGGGGTTTTGAGCAAATTTCAATTTATAGGAATTCAACGTACTCTTTAATATAATAGTCACAGAAGCAAAAACATTTGTGTTTGGCAAGCTTGCATCAAACTTCTTAGTATCAAAGTATTGTGGTTTGAAAGCAAAATGTTCCCTATAGGCTAAATATTTCAACACTTGTTCCACAATTTGTAGTGCTGTTTGGGAGGCTATGAAATCTTTAGGAGGTGGAGCCCTGCTGGATTAAGTACATCACTGAGGTGGGTTGTCTTGGCATTTATAGTCATGCTCTATTTATTGTTCTTTCCGTCTGCTTCCTGTGTGAGGTTAAAAATGTGATCAGCCAGCTCCTATTCCTGATGCCTTCCCTGCCACAATAGACCCTAACTCTCTGAAGCTGTAAACCAAACCAAACCCTTTCTTTCTTAAGTTGCCTATGACCATGAAATTTTATCACAGTAACAAAAAGTAGTTAATACAGAACTAACCTAAGTTTTATTCCATTTATTCGTTCATTCGTTTATTCACCCATTCATACATGTGTGTACAGGTGTGTTTGTGTGGGTGGACTCCTGGGTGCCTCAGTACATGTTTGGAGGTTAGAGGACAGCCTGCTGGACTTGGTTCTCTCTTTCCATCAAGTGGGTCCCAGGGATCAAACTGAGGTTATCAGGCTTGACAACAAGTACCTTTACCCACTGAGTCATCTCGTCAGTCAGTTCCTAACTCTTTTAAATGGGTATTTATGTTTACTAAATTGTTACTTAAAACCTTTCTGAACAGTGAGTAACATTCTCCATTGTCATTTTTTTATATAGAAAGTTTTCTCCACCTCTAAGTTAAACTTCTTATTTCCCGGCTTTCCACTTTCCCTCTGAAGAAAGTGTGCTTAATTCTCTAGCTCTTCAGGCTGACTTCATGCTGTGCCAATAACTTCTTAAATAACAAAACTGACCTTCAGTAAACCCTGAGATATGAGTTTTATAAATAAAATCTATACTTCTACCACTGCTAGCATTCATACCAACACATGGAGCCAGAACTTCTTCTTCTCCAAGCCAAAGCAATCAGCCACCAAGTCCTGCTGCTTTCTCTTTCTTGATTCTATCAATGAAGCTTTCATACAGGTTTGTGTCCTTGTCCAGCATTTCCTAACAAACTTTCAGCGGCTCACTAGTATTTTCACACTCAAGTCTTCTTTCCCACACTGGCATCCCAGAATCCTATTACATTTAGCTGTTGGTGTAAATATTAGTCTGGTTTTCTGTCATGATAAGACAATGCCTTATGCTAGGACCTTCATAAAGGAAAAAAAAAGCAAGAATGTTTATTTAGGTTGGAATTTTGAAATCAGTAAGTCTAAGATAAACTAGCCTAATCTGTTCATCTTTTGCAGAAAGTCCCTGTGGTTACATAACTATATGGGACGGAAGCAGAGCAGGAGATAGTGCTATTACAGAAGGGTTAAATGTAAGGGGCGGACTTGTTTTATAGTAACCCACTCCTGTGAGATCTCATCCGTTCTGTAAGGCCAGCGATGATATCTTCAGAGAGCAGTACCTCTCAGGATGTAATTACCTCTTAAAGGTGTTTCTACCTTAATACCACCACTCTGAAGAGGAAGCTCTCAAATCAAAAATTTAGCAGAAAATCCTCACTCAAACCTCATGATCGCCTCACTCCATCCATGGATGTTTCCCCTGAGAGGCTAGCCATGTTCCAGCATGTGCTGCCACACCAAATGTACACACAAGACAGAACTAAGTGAACTCTGGATTTATCAAACAAAACTAGATGAAGTGTGGAGGAAAAAGTGGTTGAGGGGAGACAGGGCAACAATTATAGGGAAGGGAAGGGGGAATGGGTTTTATTAAAACATATATATATATATGCATATATATGAAATTCTCATTAAAAGAGAAATCTGGGTGTGGTGGCACACACCTTTAGTTCAGTATTCAGGAGGCAAAGGCAGCAGGATCTTTGTGATTTTCAGGCCAGCTTTGTCTTGATCATGAATTCTAGGGCATCCAGCAGTGTCCAGTGAGACCCTGTAGCAAAACATGGGGTGAGGGAGAAACTTTAAGGGGAAATTCCAACTCCAGAGTCTCCAATGTCTCTAGCCGCCATGGATTTCTGAATTCATATGCACATATCCACATGTAGACACAAGCATACACATAATTAAAAATAATAAAAACTGTTCTAAAATCCGAAAGAAAAATTATGCTTCATATTTTATTTAAAAATTGTCAGAGCCACCCCTGAGAAAATTAAGATTTTATCATAACCTCATGTTTCTTTCATAGTTTAGTATTTGAAGTATGTGTGAATTATCTCTGGGAAATATTATTACTTCTGCAGAGTTCCCTGAGTTTGTCATCGTAACAGCTTCCATGCTGCTGCTTTGACAGCAGGGTCTTTGAGTAAGAACATTCTTCAGTGTACTGTCTCTTGATGAGTGTGTATGTAGTTTTATCTCAGAAACTTCCCCCCGTACATCACCCAAGTTTCCACCTAAGATTCCTTCCCTCTTCTCTGGGACTCGGAAGTGTTGTGGAACCCTTTAGCAGTCCCAAGTCTCTGGTTGAAAGCAACCTCTTCCTCTAAATCCCAGACCTCTCACATAAGTTAGACTTATTAGCTCAGAAAATGACTTTGTGTCATGATTGCTTTTGTTTGTGTAGAGCAATCACTGTGAACTGAAAGGAAATTTCACATGGATGAGACATGTATATAAGGGTCATTTTTTATGTCTGCCTTCATAGAATCTATTTCTTCCTCTTGGTGACTGATCACTGATTCTTGTCTGGTTCCTTCACTTCTACATTTGGTGTAGAAAGGATGCCTCTCAATCCTCTTCCTCTTGGGATGATTCTTATTTCCCCTGAGTCAATTGGAATAATCCTTCCACCTCACTGCTTGGCCACATGGCTCCTTCAGAGAAGTGTTCTACAAGAAACCAGACCCAAGCAGGTGCAAGGAAGCACTGTCAAGGTTTCTGGGAAACAGAACTTCCCCACCCTTAAGCCAAAGAAGGCCTGGAGCAGCACAGAAGACCATATGAGTAACCCCATGATGGAGTCAACACACCCTGAAAGGCAGAAGGAAACAAATGAGCAAGAATTGGTATCATAGTTGCCCTTACGTATCCCACATTTCACCTGTTGATGATAACTCTGCTGTTCTTGGTTTTAACAAGATGGTCTTTGACAATACATAGAATACTAACTAACACAATCATCTTGAGCTAACAATCAGTTTCTGCCACCATACATTGTAATTGAAGGGTGCTTTCCTGCCTGCCAGTTCCTGAATAAGCACTCAGAGGCTTAATATTACTTATAAATGTTTGGCTAATGGCTCAAGCTTATTACTAGCTAGGTCTTGTATTTTAATTAATTTCTATTAATCTATGCATTGCCATGTGGCCATGGCATTATCAATTTTCTGGCATCTTTCTTCTCTGGCGGCTGGTGGGCATCTCTCTGATCCCATGCCTTTTCACCTTTATATTTGTTTGTATTTTGCTCCTAGCTCTATCCTCCCTTGCCATAGGCCAAAGTAGCTTCATTTATTGACCAATGAGACCAACACAATTAACAGTGTACAGAAAAACCATCTCACAACAATACATGAAGGCAAAGACCCTGGTATTTATCTCAGAGAACTGGGAAGATCTCAAAAAGTCGTATGTTTGAAAGAATTAAGGCATTGACACTTGTATTGGTATGTTTATTTATAAATGGTTGAAGGAATCTGGGATTTAGATTCAGAGCTGTTATTAATCCAGAGCAAATTCTGCCATTTTTTTCCCTGTTGCGTGGGTAGGCTTGTACATGAGCTAATTTTCTGTTGCTGCAATAAACCTCCATAGCCAATGTCACCTGTGAAAGGAGGAGAGTTATTTGGGCTTATAATTCCAGAGTCAGAGAGAGTCCATCATGATGGTGAGGCATGACAGCATGTACCAGGCATGCCATTAGGAGCAGAAAGCAATGCAGAGAGAAGGAACTAGAAGTGTGTCTAGGCTGTGAATTATAAGAACTGGTCCCTAGTGATATAATTTATCCAATAAGGCTATACCACCAACTGGGAAACAAGCATTCAACTCCTCAACCTTATGAGGGACATTCTCATTCATACCACCACACCTGTATTCATGATGTGTATAAGACTTGATGTCTTCTTTGGGGAAAGGAAGCACATTAACAACATGGTTCTTAAACTCTTTTTCAACATTTCTTTTTTTGCCATTTTTAGAATCATACAAGTGTCTAATATGAAGTTTTTTGTGATGCAGATGATGCTTTTCTTTCCTCCTTCCCCTTTCCACATGCACTCACCCCTTCTCAGGTGTGTGACTATCTTCCTAAACAAAATAAACCTGAAAGATTGCTACCGGGAACCTGAATGTTTCCTTGCAAGATGGCATTGCAACACATTACCAAGACAAAAGAATATTAAAAATAAAAGACACACACATCAAGGCTGTGTGTTTGTTGTGTAAGGTTGGGGACTAGAGTTTATATCATCAGTACCCGTAATAGATAGGCTGTGACAGTGCTTGCCTGTTGTCCCCGTAATGGTTGGGTGAAGACCGTATGGCTCCTAGGGCTTATTGTCCATCTAGTCTAGCAGGGTTGACAAGTTCTAGGTTAACTGTGACACTCTGATTGAAATTGTAGGGTGGAGTGATTGAGGAGGATACCTGGCCAACACACACACACACACACACGCACGCACGCACGCACGCACGCACGCACACACACACACACACACACACACACGAAGAATCTTGCCCTAAACGAATTCTGTCATAGCTGCTCCACCACAAGCTGTTTACCCAGAGAAATAATGGGGCCAAGCACAAATCTGGTTGATTGCTACTCTCCAGTTAACCTTGAATCAAGAGAACAAAATCAGGAAGTGGAAAAGGGGAGTGAAAAGAGACAACAGGCTGGTATAGAATCCAAGGTTTCTCCAGCGAATGAAGCTAAACTCCACTAGTCAAAAGAAGTGAAATCTTTTGTGAAGTCTTTGCCTGATTCTTCTAGGTTTTTAAGTGTGTGTCTTTTATTATTTGCCTGTGGGTCTTGGCATGGTTCCAAAAGCTCCCAAGAGGTTTTCAGAGAATCTCCCCACTGTTCTCTGTCCTTATCATAGAACAACATGCAGTTCTGTTAGAGGATGAATCAGAGATGTGTGTGTGTGTGTGTGTGTGTGTGTGCGTGTGTGCCAATGTGATTTAAAAGCTTCCTGCTTCTCCTAGTGCTATAATAAATGTTTATTTGCATTTTCTCATAAAGGTATTTTATAGAGGAGGTGCTTTGTTGTTATTTCATTATTTTTCCAACTGTAGAGAAGATAAATTTTGATGTCTTTGTTTGCTCTCATGGAGTCCTATGTGTACATTTAAGTTGTCTTCTCTAGAAAAAGGAAAAGATAAATATACAAAGATGAATTAGTATATTATAGAAAAGAATTAGAGTCAGAAATTTTCCCTAACATCTGTCTGGCAGTACGGAATAGATTCTGTTTGTTTCAGTGTTTTGTTCCTGCCCTTATCTTTTTCAACTGAGGGTGTGAGCTGGGCAAAATCACTTCACTTAGCCTCATGTAGGAAATCCCTGCTCTCTTTTTTCCATTTGGTTTTGCATTCTCTCTCTTAGTTTGGTATCAATGCTTTGGAGAGGTAGCCTATTCTCTAAGCAGCCCTCTGAAACAGGACCAGTGTTCCTGGGTTACCTAACCTGAACCTCATATTTACAATCAAGAGCTAGAGATGCAACTGAGGTCAAGACAGACTGTTTCTCTGAAAGCCACCAGCATGTTGGGTACATAAGATGATGAATCAGTGTGTGATTCAGCACAATCCTATCAGCCTTCCTGTTCTTTTATTACTATCCCTCCGGTGCCTGGGAGAGGTAGAGTACTTTCCTTATAATAACCTTTTACAATTATAATTTTCAAGGTCATCAATATTTCTCCTACTTCTAACATGATCAATAATAATATAACAAATGATAACCACCATTTTATACAGGTTTGTATCAATCACTGTGCTAAAACCTCTCTGCATGTTGCTCCATTTATCCTTTAATATATAAGGGATGTGCAGTTATTATTTATTTACATAGAAATGCTTAATCACTTGCTTTATGGATGAAAGGGAAGCTATCTTGCCATATATGTGACTCAGCCATTGCCAGTCTTGAACACCTAAAGTCCTGCTGTTCTTAACCACAGAGAGTGAGGGGTCATTTAATAGCACCACATACTGAGTGCAGGGGCAAATTGTTAGGAAGGAACAGGTACTAAGGGTGACTATCCAAAGTGAGCACCATGAAGTCTCCAAAAGAATCTCACTGGAATACTGGGAAATGCTGGAAATTGGTTAGATTCCAGGAATGTGTTTGCTTGGCTGGGACTGAGAGTTAGATTTTCTGGCATACATCACCAGGAAGTTGTAGACATGAGCCACAACTACTATGCAGCACCATTGGTGGAGTGGGAGAGCATTTTGAAGAAGAGCTCACTTTAACAAATATAGAAATTCATTTTAATGACAATTACGCAGAACCTAGGAAGCTGGATAAATATTTACCAGGCACATATGAAGGGTGCCTGGAGAAGGGCGTTCCTGGCAGAGCACTCAGCCCAGGTAGCAGCATCTGAGTAGGTGACAATCTGCAGAAGAGTCACAGAAAATTAAGCTTTGGAAGAGTTTGCCCCACTGGGATGGTGTGTCTGGGGGAATTGTCATGGACTCTGATTGACCTCGGAAGGATCACATCCTAGAGAGGGATGCATGCAGCTCTTGAGGGAATTTGAGGAAAAGAAGAACCTTGTCAGGTCCTGTCTCTAAGGCTCATTCTGGTATGATCCAGATTATGGCTGGGAAAAGGACACACACAGCATCTGCTTTGCCCCCAGACTTTACATCCAACTGTTAAGTGCATCCTTAAAACAAGTCCTGAACAGATCAAAGGATAAGAAAGATGCCTGGCACATTGTGCCTTCGAATGTCTCAGGAAATGACAAGCTATGCGTCACTTTCAGAGCAGATGTTAGCTTACTGTGGTTTAGATTTGCATCTGTGAGAAATCATGAGAGCTGAGTGGCTTCACAGATCGCTGTTGGATGTGCTGGGAAAGCTTGATGGTCAAATCAAGTCTTGCTGCTGATTATGAAAAACGTGTCTTGCTATTTTACCACTCAGTTAATAAACAAACATCAATTTACTGTACATAGTTTGCTGGGTGGATATTTCACTAACACTGGGAAACAAACATGATTTAATGCCACTGGAACCACTGGTAATAAATGTGGCCATAGGCAATAGTTATCAAGCTATGTCAGACATTTTGATAAGTGTTTTGCAAACATTGCTTAATTTAACCCTCACAAAAATATCACTAAAAGGTAGATTTTATTGCCTTTTTATTGTACTCATAAGGCAACATATATGGAGATATACAGTATAAAATTGTACAGCTAGTTGGGGGTAGAATTGGAATCTTAAATTTGTCTAACAACAGAATCAGAGCTTTTGACTTGATATGTAAGGGGAAAGTGATGAATTATGGGAAGAGGCAAAACCCTGCAGAGACTCATTTAGAAGCTACTAGAAAACTGTGAAATCCTTCACAGACTTGTATGCTAATAACAAAGGGAATGTGATTCTTACAGGTGATAAGAGTTGTGTGACAGGGAAATAATGAAAATACAGGTGCACTATATTAATGGCTTCAGGAAAGAGAACAGTGTTTGCATTTTGCATGGGAGGATCAGGAAAATGGGAAAGAGAGTCATTTGTTAGGCTTGGTTTCTTTCTTTCTTTCATTTCTTTCTTCCTCCCTCCCTCCCTCCCTCCCTCCCACCCTCTTTCTTTCTTTCTTTCTTTCTTTCTTTCTTTCTTTCTTTCTTTCTTTCTTTCTTTCAACCTCATTCGTTAGTATTTTGTCAAGCTGACACAAACTGAAAAGGGGGGAACCTCTGGGATATTCTTCTCTTAGACTGAGCTGCAGGCATGTTTGTGGGGGTACTTTCTTGATTAATGATTGAAGTGGGAAGCACAGCCTGCTTTGGGTGGTGATACATCTGAACGTCTGGCCCTATGTTGTAGAAGAACACAAGCTGAGAAAGCACAAGGAGCAAGCCAGGAAGTGGCATGGCCCCAAGGTCTTCGCTTCACTTTCTTTCATTCTTCCACTCCTGCCTAGACTTCCCCATATGATGAACTATGACCCAGACTTGTAAGCCAAATAAACTTTTCCTCTCTAGGCTGGTTTTCATTAGTGTTTTATCCCAGCAACTGAAACCAAACCAAGTTCTAAACATTGGCATAAGTAAGGAAGCATATGCAGTGTCATGGGAGGGGGTGATCTAAAACAATTGTGGTAAGGAGTAGTGAGATGGCAGAGAGAAGACTGATGATCATCTCTGGAACAAATTACCGCTTTGGACAACTGAGGCTCTGTCTCAGCAAGTACTCCGGGTGGCACCCTTTGAACTACTCTTGCTTTGGGTTTCTGTTAATAATTTCATCAGAACAGCAAGGGAGCTCTGTAGTTATTCTTCCACATCATTCTGTCACTGACCAATTAACACTGACATCATTATCTCCTGAGAATGTCCATTTAGCCCTAACTCAGAGATCAGCCTGTGAGCAGGAAACATCCAGCATTTATAATAGGATAAGTCTGGAATATACTAACACAGTGTACCTGAAGGGAATGGACTGGGCACCAAAAGCATTGGTTCCTTTTTTTCTTTTCTCATTGATTTGACCAAATATCTGGTAGGAAGTAAATTCAGAGAGGAAATGTTTGTTTGGGATCATGGTTGAAGGGGGTCCAGTCCATCCTGTAATGAAAGAAGTCTTGTTGATGGTAGCAACATGGGCAGTGGAAGGAGTGTACTGTGTGTTCCTCATACCTAAACAGATCATTAAGCTAGGAATCTGGGACAAGATGTGGTGTTTGGTTTACCCCGATGGCACCTACATACTTCATCTAGCTAGGCATCATTTTCTAAAGCATTTTCTAAAGACTCCACAACCTTTCAAAGCAGTACGACTAGCGACTAGCTTGGAACCAAGCGTTCAAATAAAATGTCATCAGACAGCTGTTGCATTTGAACTGGAGGCACTCCCATTACAAAGGGTGCAGGAGTCCTCCTCTTGGCCAGTGTTGACTTAGATAAACAACTGCATGTACGAGGAGAGCCTGCTTGTTCGTCCCAGCTGCCTGACTAGCTTAGCCCCAAAATAACCACACAGAAACTGTATTATTTAAAACACTGCTTGGCCCATTAACTCTAGCTTCTTATTGGCTAACTC
>LOEQ01004009.1:95214-114990 GCA_001685075.1 Bramus lutescens
ATAGCATCTCTCTGACTCTGCTCTTCTTTCTCCCAGCATTCAGTCCAGTCCTTCTCACCTACCTAAGTTCTGCCCTATCAACAGGCCAAGGCAGTTTCTTTATTCATTAATGGTAATCACAGCACACAGAGGGGACTCCCACATCAACTGCAGTTCTAGTACACTGTTCCTGAAGAAAGTAAGAACATCTTTCTGATGCATTGATGCCCTGGGAGTGGCTCACAGGGAGACCAGAGAAGCTTTCTCTGAAGAGATATGGACTAAGTTGTGATAGTTAATAAGGATTAGTCTGGCAGGCTATAGATTTACATGAGAGACACAGCTCTGGTAGTCTGTGGGGGTAGTTTCTAGAGTATATTCACCCTACATATGAACAGCACTGAATTAAACAGCAGCAATTGCTTCTCTACTATGATGGACTGAATCTCTGAACTTTGAGGCAAAATAAACCTTTTGTTTCATGAAATGCCTTGTCAGGCATTTTGTCACAGAATGCTGGCATACAGAAGCAACAACGGATGTGAAACCGAGAAAAGCATGTCAAGTTGGGACACCTAAAGAAAGACAGTGTGGCAAAGGTAAGGGACAGATGAAGCTAGGGATTGAAGAAGGTGGGGTTGCTGGTAGAAATTTCTGTAAATGGAGAACCAGTTACAATGAAATATACCCCTTCAGATTAGGTATCATGTTGAATTGGTTACCAGTATTATCCTGGTCCCTGAGAAATGACTCCTGAAACTATTAGTGTTGGGTCAAGTGCAGGGTGAGGTACATGAATGCAGCTAACCCGATGATCCCCTGATGTCCTTCAAAGTGATTGGCTACATGTGTTATTTAGGATGCATTTGGATGTTAAAAAATCTATTATTTGCATTCTTATTCGAATAAGAAGGATATTTGTCTCCCATAAGGACGGATATGATCAGGCTTCCACCCTCAGAGATTCAGATGGTGTTCTCCGTTGCCTTGATTGTTTTCCTTCTCTTTGTCAGCCTCTGTCTATTCTTGATCCTAGGGCTGGCTCCAGTAGTAACTTCAGTGGTGATTTGTTTTGTTCTAGAAGGAGAGGGGTAGTCTATTTTCTTGACCATGGGCTGCACGTGTTTAGATCATGTCTTAATAAATACAAATATTGATCCTATCCCTGGACCAATGATTGTCCATAGAGAATTTCTAGAGAAGAATGACTTAGTTTGGAGTACCATTAACCATTAGAGATGGAAGTAGGACTCTTGTGAGCTCAGATGAAACAAGGGCACTTCTGAAGGTACTTATGTCATTAATTATGAAAACAGGATGGATAGACTCAAAAGTAATGGTTTTTTAAATAAATAAATTTATTATTTTACAACCTGATTGCAGTTTCCCCTTCCTCCTCTCTTCCCAGTCCCTCTGCTGCTACTGCCTCTTTGTTCCCAGCCCCCAATCCCAAGCAACTCCAGCATTTCTGTTTAGGAAAGGACAGGTCTCCCATGAGTATCAACAAAACATGGCATATTCAGTTGCAGGAAAACTAAGAATCTCCCCATGTATTAAGGCTGGGCAAGATGACCCAGTATGCAGTGTAGGTTTCTAAAAACCAGTAAAAGGGTTGGAGACAGCCCCTATTCCCACTGTTAGGAATCCCACAATGACCAAGTCACACAACTGTAACATATATGCAGAGTGCCTAGGTCAGTCTTATGCAGGCTTCCTGGTTGTCTGTTCAGTCTCTGGGAGACCCTTTTTGTTGCCTACTCTCTCTGTGTCTATGGATTCTAGTATAATTATACTTTATTTTACAGCTAATATCTGCTTATGAATGAGTACATACCATGTATGTCTCACATAACTCAGGATGTATTTTTATTGTTCTATCCATTTGCCTTCAGATTGTCTTGTGTCCTTGCTGCGTTTTTGTTTTTCTAGACAATAGCTGTGACTGCTTTGGAACTTGTTTTGTAGACCAGGCTGTCACTTTGCCTCTTGAATGCTGGGATTAAAGGAGTGTACCACCACTACCCAGCTTGTTATTGTTTTAAAAGATAAAAACAAGAAGGAATAAACAGTAGAGTTTACCTCTAAAAGCTATCCACTTGGACTGATTTCATGTCTTCTTCAGAAAGCCACAGAAAACACAGGTTTAATGATTGATAAGTTTCAAAGTGTGGCTTCTTCTAAAAATTGTCACTCGAGATAACCTGGTATTGTAGTTACAAGCCTGGGTCCAAATCCAGGTTCCAGTATTTACCACATGTCTGATGCCAACAATTAACTTAAATTCCTTGCTGTTATTATCAGAATACCAGAGATATTAAAATCCATGGAGAATTGTACACATTCTCATATGAGATCATATTCATTGAAATCACGGAACTGTGCTGGGCTCAAGATAAGAATATAATAAAGTTAATCTGTGTCATTACCTGTTTGCTCAGTACAGAATACACCCTTTGAGTTATGAAAAACAAGTGCTTGAACCTGTGATGTGATAGGAGCTGCCCATCTGGAAGGCATCTTTGGGAATAGGTGAGCTGCCACAAATTTAAAATCATTCCTCCTAGATGTTTGGTTTATAAAACAGAGTTGGAAAAGGCAGAGAAGGCATTGGAAAATACTTCCCTGATATGAAAACCTAATCAGGATACCAAAGCTTCTAAGCACAGACATGACTGAGCCCCTTTAAGGAACAGATGCGCTTAACTAGCAATGAATGGAGTGATAACCGAAGCATAATTAGTGGGAAGGCACAATGATCCTGTTATTAGATTGGGGATGTGTGGAATTGAAGAGGATTCCAAATACCCTTCTTTCATTGAAGTAAAATCATTAGAGGGGATTGGAGCTCAGGGAGTGAGGCAAGGATGAGCTTCCGGAGGGTGAGTCCATTGTGTACGGCAGATCCCATCCAGCCATTCGGTAATTCTGCGCATCTCTCTCCTGAGAGAATGAGAAGATAATTTTCAAGGCAGCTAAGCCCATATAACCGCTAAAATAGAAATGAAATTAATGGAATAGTTTTTATATTCCCTCTCACACTCATCTACAATAAATCACACAAAGCCAGAGCAATTTATGCCTTTATCATACATGTATTCCTTTCCTTCCTAATGGCTACACATCTGTCTTCAAATTCCAGGGAAATGGATTCAACGTCTAAACAGCTATTGTAGCAGTTAATGCCGAAGCCCCTAAGTGGCCAGAATGCCAAGGATAAGTGATGGCACAGTACTTCGTTCTAAATGAAACGTCTTTATCACCCCATCCACGGCTTGGAACGGTTCAGAAGAATGGATGGGAAGCTGTAAGAACTGAGCTAGGGGAGACAGGAAGCAACGAGACATCTTCAGGACATGGTGCATTACTCATGGATTCACTTCAGCTGTGGTCACCTGCATAGGATTGGGCTTGTTAGCATTTCATCACAGACAGGGAAGGGGTTCACATGGCCCCGACTCTCCAGTTGAAATTATCAACAGTTCATACTAATTGGTAAAGGAGGTTATCATAGTTATTTCTTGTCAGCTTGACACAAACTGTTTATAACGGGAGAGGGAAACTCACCTGAAAAATTGCCTCGATTAGATTGTCCTGTGGGCAAGTCTGGAGCATTTGCCTATCATTATTTGATGTGGGAGGGCATAGCTCACGGTAAGCAGCACCATTCCTGAACAGCTAGCCCAGGCTTTGTGGGGTGTGTGTGAGCAAGCCAGAGGAAACAAGCCAGTGTGCAGCCTTCCTTTCTGGCTTCTGCTTCATTCCCAGGTTCTTCCTATTCTTCCCTCCATCGTTAACCAAAATCTTAAGACAAATAATCCCTTTCCTCCCCAAGGTTGCTTTTGGTCACCATTTTACCGAAGGAACAGGGGAGGAGACTAGAATGGGTTATCATTTTCTTCAGTGGTATATAAATGGATGAGTCACCCTTGTTCCACTAAATACCAGTCCTCCAACATTCAAGCAAGTACCTTTTGCTAATTTCAGTGGTCCACACACAAACAGCAGACAGGAAAGTAGGTGGAGGGATGAAGGAGGGCAGTGGGGATGAACATGACTGAAATTCATTGCATAAATATATAAAAAAGTGAAAGAAGAAAAAGAAACAGGGATGTAGTCCATTTGGTCTTGCGTGTGGGACTGCCAGGAAGGGGTGGAATGTTCAAGCTTTGAAGAGACCAATCCACTCTTGTGTCATTCTTCCTGTCCACTGGGAGATGCTGTGCTATTTCATTGTTTGCTGTGTGCAGAGAATCCCACAGCAAGAAAGCCTTGCTCCTGTTCTGTTCCTACTTAAGTTTCCACGAGAGATGAAAGCAAAAGCATCAGGTGTCTCGGTGCTTTTGAAATGAGAATATATGTTAGCACTGACGAAAACAAATGGACAACCTCTCCGTCAAAGTTAACTATCCCTGGTGTGTTATGCCTTTCTTCTGTCATCCAAAAGGACTCTGTGTGTCAAAGTATGGCACTACCATTCCCTGCCTAAAGAACCAGGACAAGCCAGGGCATCCAGGACAAAAGGACTCCCTCTTGACCTTCTCAGACCTTTAAGTTTAAACTTCTATTTTGTTGAAAGGCAGCAAAGAAAGAGTATCATAGACTGAAATCCTAGAGTGAAACCATTGAAAACAAGAGTGTGTGCCAATGGCTGGGCCTGTGTTTCTCGGATGCTTTTGAACCTTGGAGGCCCAGCTGATAGGACTGGTGATGTACATAATGTAATGATGGGGTTAGGTCTATTTGATTGGGCATTATTTGTCTTGCTTGAGAATTAGTGGGTGAATTCAGAGTGGATCTGGCATCTGACTGCAAGAACAAAGTGTCTTAAACAAGCAAGTTTCAATTTGTTTGTGTAATATGGACGACAACATAAGGTAATGGTGTTTTTAGAGGTTTAGATTCAGTTTTTGCTTTGCACCCTTAGCAGCCATTATTAAACTTTGCTTAGTTTACCAGATTGTTTTTCTGATAAAATGTTAGCTCCCCTTATTGATGGAAGACAGCTTCTGTCCCTCTGTAGAGTAGGGATGTCTTTAAGGTGGAAAGGCTGGGACAAGCGTTTGGGTAGTTGTTCTAATTTCCTATCTGT
Source organism: Bramus lutescens (assembly GCA_001685075.1). Lineage (NCBI taxonomy): Eukaryota > Metazoa > Chordata > Mammalia > Rodentia > Cricetidae > Bramus > Bramus lutescens. Next base: position 100,283 of record LOEQ01004009.1, read on the forward strand.
TGCTTTGTTAAAGCACCCTCACCAAAACCAACTTAGGGTACAGTAGGTGACTTCTTTGAGGGAAATTATGGCAGGTTCTTAAAGCAGAAACCATGAACACTTACTGGTTTTTCGTTTAGACTCATTCTCGGTTTTATTTAACAGCCGACGGCACCTGAGCAGGATATGGTGCCACACTCTGAAGGCTGGGAACTCCTACATCCGTTGTCAGTTAAGACAATCTCCTACNGTCATTCCCACTGGCCAGTCTGATCTGGGTAATCCTTCAAATAAGGCTCCCATCTCAGGTGATTCTAGGGTGTGTCAAGTTGATAGCTAATGCTACCTGTTCCTACCTGTCTCCATCCTCCTACACAGGGAAACAGAACAATTCTCTCTTCTCACTAAGGATTCTACTTTCCATCACTTGTTAGAACTAGAACATATTTCATTCCTAGGTGTGTGGACCCTCACCACAAGAGATTGAACAAGTAGCCTCTATTGGCTATGGTCAGTTAAGGGTTCTGGCTTCTTGGGTTTGGCATTTTGAATAAAGTTATGGACACATGTGGACGAGAAGAGCATGGTAAACAGCTGAGAATGCACCTTGTAAATAGATGCTGAAGCAAACTAGGATGCATCACGTGCCACAGTGCAAACTTAAGAGTTAGGGTTTCAGACAGCCTTTGAATCAAGACAGATGCCTGTTTCAGTCAGGATTTAATGAAGCCACACTCTTTAGCCTTCCAGTCAGTCCAGCCTGCTCAAGTGTGTAAATGACATCTCTTAGCCTTGCCTTCCTCTGGCCCATTGTCCCCATTGTGACTGGGGTGATCTCTGAATCAGCAATCATTACTCTCAACTTGGGTGACTGGGGACAATCCTCTGGGGTATCTCCATGCTTGAAACTTATCCTGAATACAGATGAGATGGCACTATCCTATGGACTGTGGGTCCTGGACTCAAGGACTCAATAGAAGGGGAGAGTATTCCTTTCTCTCAGCTTTCTGGCTACACATCTTGACTCCCTCCTGTCTCCAGTGTTTCCCAATCATGAGGACTGCACTCTCAGACCCTGAGCCTAGAAAAACATTTCCTTCTGTAAGTTGCCTTTTCTAAGATAAGTGTGAGTTTTCTTATCTCTGTGACAAAATGCCAGAAAAAGACAAGTTAAAGGAAGAGTGCTTATTTCATTTCACAATTTGAGAGCACTGTGACAGGAACATGGGGCAGCTGGTCTCACTGGATCCATAGCTGGAAAACAGAGAGAGAGATGCCTCTTGGTGCTCACCTCCTTTATATTGAACAGTTCCCATCATTACATGGGAGTTCTCACTTGAGTTAACCCAACAAGAAAAGCCCTCACAGACATGCTTAGAGGTGTTCTGCCTTGTTGCTTCTAGATCTCATGAAGGTAAAGGTATTAATCATCACAGGGAAGCATTTTGTCACAGAAGACAGAGAAAAGTAACCGACTGAGGCACCTTCTAAATTTGTTTCCCCCTCAATTAACATCCTTCCATGTCTTCTCAAGAGTCTCAAGCTCTATTGTGACTTTCAAATTCTCACAGCCCTGGCTGTTTTCCAGCCCCAGATCTTAATCTTCCTCCTCACATTTGAACCTGGTTTCAGACTTACTCAAGTCTTCAGCACAACTAATCTCTCTTGCTACTGAAGCCAGGGCACACTACCCTGTGTGTCCGGATCATTCTCTTGCTGCTTCTGGCTCAAATGACTCTCTGCCATCCCTCCACACTGTCATTCCTCTGGGAAGCCCTCCCTGGTGTCTCTTCTGCTTTACAGTCTTTTGACACCCTCTCTTGGCATTTATAATTCTCTATCAAAAATACTACAAGGGGAAATTCTGTCCTTTCTCGAAGTGCTGGAGGGAACACACAAATCTCAGACATTGGACTCAGGAGATAGCTTGGTTGGCAAAGTGTTAGCCATGAAAACATGAGGATCTAAGTTTGAGCCTCATAAACCCACATGGAAAAGGCCAGTGTCGTGATGTTCACTTGTAATTCCAGAGCTGGAGAGGTGGAGAATGTCAGATGCCCACAGCTTGCTGCTCAGCCAGTGTAGACTACTTGGTGAATTCCATGCTGGTGGGAGGACTTATTTTAGAAGATAAGATGGATGTTATTTGATTAATGATATCTGAGTTTGTCCCTTGACCTTTACTCACACAAGTACATACATTCATGTTCTCACACATGTGTAGGTCACACATATAACACACACACACACACACACACATGCAGAATCAAACATCAGACCTTAGGAAATGAAAAAAATAGTGTATCATAAATGAGTAGGCACTTGTGACCTCAATATTCAGGTCAATGGAAAGACGAAGTGGAAGATGAGATTAGAAACTGCTTCTATAAGCAATGCTTCTCTCTTTAATAAGTAACATTTTATTGCTTATAGTTTATATTATAAAGGAATCTGTCATCTCACATTTAAATATTTGTTGTTTTGTTTTCCTTCCACTTTACAAATAAATGAGTATTCTAGGATACTTCTTCAGCAGACTTTCCTCCAAACTGCTTTACCAGGCTTGTTAGCACCTATTTATGGTAAGTTAGAAATAGACGGTAGGGCTGAGGGCCCATGGGAACTGCAGGAGTTAGGCTACTGATAACTCCAGGGTTATGGTAATTGGCTCATAAGGAAGACAAAAGCATCAGCTGAGTTCTCATATCTGTACTTGAAGCTCCTTATAATCCCCAGGCTTGTGAGTGAGCAGACATCCTCTTACTTAATCTATTTTGAGTTGAGATTTTATTATTCATAATTAATCATGAAAGTGGAATTAAACCAGAAGTGTATTAATTGGTGGACAAGAAGGTCCATTCTCATCTTTGTGACTAGCAGGGGAAAGATTTGTTTCTCCCACAGCACTGAAGAATCAACTATGGATAAAAGGAGAGGAAAGTCAATGGTCAAAAAAAAAAAAAAGGAAAGGTGCCTTTTTAATTGCCTCAGCACACATCATGAGTTGCTCTAATTGTTTTGTTTGCTAAGGATAGGACTTCATTTGGAATGAGCAAAATAAAGACAACTCTCTGAAAATTTTGCAAGTGCCATTTTTGCCAATTTTAATTTGCTGAAAGTCAATTTTACAAAAGTACCCACTTTAAGTTTTAATTTAAAATTCAAAGTGTATGATATAAAACACATCCTATAATAAATAAAAAATTAAAAGGAAATTATCCTTTTCATGCTGAACATTTAGTTCCAAATGATAAAGTGATATTCTGACTATTATGTTCAATAGCTAAAACTATTAACCCATTAAACTTTTGTCTCTCACTACACACTTATAAAGAGTATATTTGTTTTGTTGGACTCAATGATTTTTGGGTGTCTAGGCTTTCTAGTTGGCCTGGACCTGCTGGTTGGCAGTAACCACCCCTTCTTTCTGATCTCTTTCAAATCACATGAATTTCCAGCACTAGCTGGGCTTTTGTTGTACAAGGCTAGGAACCCAGTGTTTGTGGGAGAATATACAGGGGAAATAGGACATTATCCACAGGAGAGGTCACAGTACATAGCATGAAACTGCTTCACAGGTTGCCTCCACTACATCCCCAAGACCAAGACTCTGGACCAATACTAATCTGCCACATTTCTGACATAACTGTCTTTTAGAACCACTACAATGGTTAAAGAGCCTGGTTTTTAGTACTGATTCAGCCATGTACTAACTTACATAAGTTATAGTAAGCTGTGTTTTAATGTAGTAAGCAATATCCCAAGTCTCAGTGCCTCAATGTCCTTTAACAAGATATTTTATTAAGGAAAATACTATTGCGTATGCATGTCTGTCTGCATGATGGGTGAGTAAGCACAACATTTGCCATAATGCTTGTGTGGAGAGCATAAGGAAATTTTGTGGAGTTGTCTTTTTTTCTTCCACATTTATGTGCATCCTGGGGATCTAACTCAAGTTCCCAAGGCTTTACAGTAAGAACCTTTGTGCTGTTGACCAGCTATCCAGTCTTTAATTCTATTTCTGCCTGATTTTCTATGTCCAGTGTGAGTCAATAGGAAGAGAATCAGGTCATCATTGATGTTATGAAAGGTCCCTGTAAAATTTATCACTGTATAACTATACAGCTTAAGTACCTGGCCTCCTTGGTCATGATGTTAGGGAAAGAGAAAATACTGACAGTTGAGCATATGCTCTTAAAATTTACTCATAAGTCACACTTACATTTTATTGTCCCACTTACGTGACACTGCTATACTTCAAGAGATCAGGCGATGCTTCTTGTATTTATTTAGAAGAGAGCTAGACATTGGAGAACATTAGTATTGTCATCCCAAGATAATTGTTCTGTTCCTCTGTGAAGTCATCTGTAACATAAGGCTAATAACATTCATGTCATTGAGCTGCCTATGAAGTTAAAATGAAATACAGAGTAAAGAAAGGCTGAGTGCTTTATTTGGCAACCAATCAATAAAATCAACTCTTAAGATTATTGGTCCAACTATATATCTTTAGCCTTAAAGATCATATTATAATCTCACATATATAAAATCCATTGTAAGAGGGAATATATGGAACCAGAGACAGTTGCAGCTTTAGCATACTGGGACAGAACAGTATATATCCATTATATTACAGAATCTTTTAAAAATATACTTGATGGGGCTGAGGAGATTGCTTAGTCAATATAATATTTGCTGTACAAGTATCCTCATGTTGTACATGTTAGGATTCCCCAAGTTAAGATGTCCAGTACCCACATGAAAACCAGATGTGACAGTGTACATCTGCAATCCCAACATTGGGGAACAGAGACAGAAGGGTCCTAGAGACTCACCAGCAAGTCACATAGCCCATTGGTGAGCTCCAGGATCAGTGAGTGACCTTGTCTCAAAATATAAAGTGGAGAGCAATAGAAGAAGACACCTGACATCAGTCTCTGGCCTCTACACTTTCATGTATGGGTACATGCACCTATGCAAAAATATGTATACACATGTACATACTACACATATGAATGCACTTAAATGTGCCTTTTATGTAAAAGGTCCAATTAACCAATTTTCATCGAAATGAATAAGTTCTGTTATTTTGCATTTTGTTTGATGTTTTCTTCCTTTCTTGTAAATAGCAGTATCAACCACCCATCCAAACTGTGAAGTTAGACTTCTGTTTTCTTTCACAACCTATTTTAGTCAGCTAGAAAAGTCCCATTAATTCTGCTTTTACATCACCTGTTTCAAAATCATATTATTGTTATGGGTAGAGTTTTTATGTGCCCTTCACCTTGAGTTCACATATGGAAGTCGTAACCTCAGTATGACAATATTAGAAAGTAGAGCCTTTGGGAGCTAATGAGGTTTATATTTAGTCATAACATAAAGCCCCATGTGATGGGATCCATGCCCTCCTAGGAAGAGAAAGATACGCCAAAACACTCTATCTTCCATCTGGCATTGCAAGAAATTTGGTCTTTCAGGCCATAATGAGAATCCTTATTAAACACATGGAAAAGTAGGTTTTTATTTCCCTTCTGTATTTTTAGCCATCAGTAGTTTTTGTTTTTTTTTTAATTTCATTATTTTACCAAGAGTTGTAGAGATCATTGTAGGAAAACACAGTTCTTTTGAAGAATACTGTATTCTTTTCTAGAGTTGTGGGTTTCCTCCAGAGTTCAATCCATTGGCTTCCACTGGATTCTGATTCCTTTGGCCTGGGCTCCTGGCATACATTCAGGTTACTTCCTGATGCCTGGTGATATTCTCTCCATTTCCAAGCAAAACTGTCACCAAAATTAGCCAAACACAAAGGCCACTATTGTCCTCCCTTCCTCCAGTTGCTTCCCAGTGTTAGCATTTTAGCCCCAAACCAAGAATCATTGGATTCTGTATGACTTTTCCCATGACTGAGAACAAATGCCTGACAAAAAGCAACTTAAGGCTTTACTTTTGCTCATGATTTGGGACATTGAATCCATCCTGGTGGGGAAGGCATGGCAACAAAAACAAGTCACAGTGTGGTAGCAGAGTCTTTCCTAAGTCTTTGTGGATTAGGAAGCAAAGAGAGATGAATGCTCATACTGTGGCAGGAACCCCAGCCTCTGAGACAGTGGCTTCTACTTTCTCAGTCAACTCTCTTTGGAAACACTGATGTGCCTAAAAGTGTGTCTTCTTGGCTTGCGACTGTGTAATTATAAGAAGACTCTCTCCTATAGCTCACTGTCTCCTACTCAAAGTTTAAGGGGTAATATTTTGTGGAATTGTCATATTCACAGTGTGAAATATGCTCTCACCAGTGAAAGACATTATTAATCAGGCCTGATGCTGTTCTTCACCAAGCTCTACTTACCTTTCTCACCTCCCTCTTCGGAGGCAGTTGTTCACAATATGATGAGGGCTGCAGACATAGCTTGGTGACAGAATACTTGTTTCCCATATGTGAAGCTCTGAGTTTGATCCCTATAAAGACCAAGTAACAGCTGAACAACCCCTACCCAATTTAAGTATAAAATACCACACTTTTGTGGACACTTCTACTTAAATGGCTACCTAGAATGAAAGAATGAATGGTGTCCCTATTATTGCACATTAATCACTTAGACATGGGAAGACATGAAGAGTTTTAGAAGGTCAAAAAGAACAAGACATGCCTGATTAAATTTCTAATCTAATCTCCTTCCTTCCTGCCTACCATATTATTAGGACATAATCGAGAATTGAGGCCCTAACAGCTTTCTCCCTTCCATACTAGCACAATATGGAATCTGAAAAGCCATCTTTCCTCAAATTTTCTTTAGGCAACCATGCTAATGATATTCATAGGTGTAGCCTCTCTGGAACTTATAGGAGTCACAATCTACTCAGAGATTTCTAAGGCAGGGACTGTTACATTTGCTGCCAGTATTAAAGGCTGAAAATGTCACAATGCTTATTAAATGTTGTTAATTTTCTCTTATGTATTATTTTGGTTACACAAACTCCAACAGTTACAGGAAACATAGAATTAAAGTGTTCCTACTTGGAAGCCTTTATACTTAGTTCCATTTTCTCATTAAAATAATTTAGCATTATCTTATCTAATCTCAGTAATGATACTGAGGCAAAGAAGGTTATGTTATTATGGTGAGGAACTTGGACTCTTTCCCGCCAACATTCCTCAAGGAACCAGAGGCAGGCAAAAGGAAAAAGAGGGAAAATCAATCTAAAATCAGGCATTACCTGTCGCACCAATATTTCATTGATAAAAGTCAAGTTGAAATGAATCTAAGCCCAAGACCCCACCCAGGTTCACCCTTCAAGGAACAAGAATGAGACAATACGGTGCCCTGCAGAGCCTTCTAACCCATCCACCCAGCTGCACTGCGTATATTCCTGACCATGGATTTTTTTCCTAAGCATTCTGTTTCAAGGAGTCTAAATAATGTATTGAAATTAAGTTTAGCTANACCATTTTCAAAGGCAAGAAACTTTTTAGAACATTCTTACCCTGTCTTGGCAGGTTAAGACAATCCTGTTTTTATCCATTATGGATATTCTGTATCTCTGTCAGTGGTCGAGGTATGGGCTTTTCTTTGCCCAAAGGTCAGTTCTGCCAAGAAGAAGACAAGCTCCAAGTGGAGTGTCTTTAATCTAACCTAGAGTTCCGTGGTAGTAAGACGCATTCACTCCTGCAACACCACTCTACTCCCTAGAGAATGCTGACCATGGATTCCTGAGACACTCAGGTTTGATGGGTCATGGAATCTGGAGGTTTGTGGATGATGACACCAGGCATGTGTGACTTTCCTTCCCTGTCTCCTATCTCACGATCGCTGATGAAAATATTTGGATTTCTCTCTCATGTGCCACAGATCAATATTTTCTGTCTCAAAAATAGCCTTTTTATTCAAGAGCTTCACACTGTAATGGGTAAGAATTTGAAAAATGCCTGAGGGAAATTAACAGCATCATTTTCTTACTCACTTTCAGTCTATTAACATCATCCTCAGACTTCTACCCTAACTGGGGGATGTTCTGGTCCCCAGAGTCTGCTTCTGAATTGCTTCAGCTTTTAGGAATAATGCAAGAAAAGTAAGCACGGTGCCTAAAAAGCATCACAACATGTTCAAGGCAAGAAAAATATCTTAAAATAAACAAACAAATAGATAAAAATAGGAGCTAGAGAGATGATGACTAGGCAATTAAAAGAACTTGCTGCTCTTGCAGAATACCCAAGATTGGTTCCTAGCATCCTCATTGGGGGCATTGTCAACTGGAACTACAGCTCCAGGTGGTCCAGGACCCTTTTCTGGCATCAGTAGGCACCTGTATTCTTGGGCACACACCTCACACTGACAGATGCATATCTACATGATTTTGAAAAAATATCTTTTAAGATATTGAAAACTGAGTGACTTCAAGCGTTCATAGAGCTAATGGGTCAGACCATGCTAGCCTTCATGCAAAATCATTAAGAATTACCAATAATTGCGATTATTTGCACTCAATGCCATCCTTGCAGAAGCAGCTTTATTGTATTACTGAGAGATGAGTAATACATAACAAGGATTAAAGATTGCCTCACAGCAGGTAGACCTCTTAACCGATATGTCATTACGCTGATTACAAAGGTATGCAAATGATATAAACAGAAAAAAGGGTGTTTTTCTTTTATGCTAATTTTAGCCTGGCCCACCTGTGCATTAATTAACTCATATTCAATTAGCTGGTTCACCAAGGCAGAATTCCGTCTTGTCAGCCGCCCTCTGTGGTACATAAGGCATTTGGAACTTACCCTAATTTTAAACACATACTCTTAACCTTCGCCTTTTTCTTTCTTTCTTTTTTTTTTAAATCTTTTTTGTTTGTTTGTTTGTTTGTTTTTAGTCTGTTTTGTTTGTTTGTTTGAGACAAGGTTTCTCTGTGTAGCATTCCTGGCTATCCTGTAGAACAGGCTACCAATGAACTCACTGAGATTCACCTGCCACTGCTTCCTGAGTGCTGTGTTCAAATGTGTGTCACCACTGCCTGGCTGCCTTTTTACTCTCAAGAAAATAAAATACAAACAAATAACTTTTGTTGACCAGAGGGAATACGGAGGTTTTGTGGTGTGATTCTGGCAAGGATCTGTCTTCCTAACCAGTCCATCAAGTTAGAACAATGGTCCTGGTTGCACTACTATCATGATATGCTCATATGTTAGGCTGGTGACTATGCACCAAGCATCTTATTTTTTTAAATAAAAGATTCAGTTTACTTTTAATTATGTATATGTGCATATGTTTGCATGTACGTCTGTGTATCTGAGTGCAGGAGCACCCAGGAGTGTTAGATCCCCTGGAGCTGGAGTTATAGGTAGTTCAAGTCTCCTCAAGCAAGCGCTGGGAATTCTACAAGATCAGTTATGTGCTCTTAATTGTGAGCCATCTCTCTGGCCCCCTTCCTGGCTACCCTGTGCTTAATAGTTTGATGTGAACTTGACAAATGCTGAAGTCATTTGAGAGAAAGGAACCTCAATTAAGAAAATGCCTCCATAAAATGAGGTTGTAGGCAGGCCTGAAGAGCATTTTCTTGGTTAGTGGTTTGTTAGAGGAGGGCCCAGCCCATTATGGGTGGTATCATCTCTGGGCTGGTAGTCCTGGGTTCTATAAGAAAGCAGGCTGAGCAACCTATGAAGAACAAGCCAGTAAGCAGCTCCCTCCATGGCTTCCACATCAGCTCCTGCTCCCAGATTCTGTCCTTCTTGAGTTCCTTTCTGTTATGATGACTTCTTTAATGATGCAAAGTGATTTGGAAGTGTCAGCCAAATGAACCCTTTCTTCCCCAACTTAATTTTTGGTCATATTTTTTCATGATTAGAAATCCTAATCATGGCATACCTGATATTAGTTGTTATATCAGTATCCATCTTTAATTCAATTGTAAGCAAAGACTTGTAGTCTGATTTTTCTTTGGACCTCCAGTTCACAAATAATGACATAGAGACTTATTATTAATTATGAGAGTTTGGTCTTATCATTTACACAATGGAGTACTACACAGCAGAAAAATAACAACATCTTGAATTTTACAGGAAAATAAATGGACCTAGAAAACATCATTTTGAGTGAGGTAACCCAGACACAGAAAGACAGTTATTATATGTACTCACTCATAAGTGGTTTTTAAACATAAAGCAAAGAAAACCAGCCCACAAATCACAATCACAGAGAACCAAGACAACAGTGAGGACCCTAAGAGAGACATACATGATCTAATCTAAATGGATAGTAGAAAAAGGCAAGATCTCCTGAGCAAATTGGGAGCATGAGGATCTTGGGAGAGGGTTGAAGGGGAGGGGAGAGGCAGGGAGGGGAGCAGAAAAAAATNCAGAAAGACAGTTATTATATGTACTCACTCATAAGTGGTTTTTAAACATAAAGCAAAGAAAACCAGCCCACAAATCACAATCACAGAGAACCAAGACAACAGTGAGGACCCTAAGAGAGACATACATGATCTAATCTAAATGGATAGTAGAAAAAGGCAAGATCTCCTGAGCAAATTGGGAGCATGAGGATCTTGGGAGAGGGTTGAAGGGGAGGGGAGAGGCAGGGAGGGGAGCAGAAAAAAATGTAGAGCTCAACAAAAATCAATAAAAATAAAACAAAAACAACTAGCTCTTAAAACTTATTTAACCTGTTTTTATTAATCTACATTCTATCTCGTGGCTTGGTTACCTTTTTTCTGTCCTATATGTCTGACTTGTCCTGAATCCCACTGGCATCTCTTATGCTCCTAGATTCATCCCTCTGACCTCCCCTCTTTCTCTGGAAATCCCATCTCTTCTCTCCTGCCTACCTATTGGCCATTCAGCTTTTTATTGCACCAATCACAACAATACATCTTCACACAATGTACAAATATCCCACAACAAAGACTAGCTGTGGTAAGAATAAATAGCTTTAAATTTATTTCCACAAGGGCCAAAGTGACCAATTACACCATCATACTTTCCAATTTAAAGCAATTTGTGCAAATGAATCAGTGAAAATTCAGTAGGAAGATCCAGGTGGGCTATGTTTATGGGTAAGTAAGAAGCACTGGTAAATTTTATAAGGATTTCCTACACTGCATAGGAATTTGTCTTCTTTCTTTTGGTCTTAAGATAGAACTACATGTAACAATTTTCTGTAGCTTTAGTGTTATCAGTGGCCAGGTTCTTGGTCTCTTGTTCAAAACTGAAGTAAAAGCTCATACAGAACAAAGTATGTAGGATGTATTATTTAAAGCAAAGAGAGAACATTGTGACAGTGGGAATATAATTTGCCCCGTATTCTCACAGTGAGTGGTACCATTAGGAGGTATTGTTTTGCTGTGATAGTTGTGACTTTGTTAGAGGAAGTGTGTCACTGTTGGAGTGGGTTTTGAGATTTCCTATAGTCAGGATACTTCCCAGTGTCTCAGTCAACTTCCTGTTTCCTGCACGATGTAAGACTCTCAGCTTCCTCTCCAGTACCCATGACTGCCTGCGTGCTGTTGTCTCCCATAATGGTAGACTGAACTTCTGAAACTGTAAGAGAGTCACTGAAATTAAATGTTTTCCTTAGAAGAGTATAAGAGCTGCTGTAGTCATAGTGTCTCTTAATAGCAATAAAAAACCTTAACTAAGAAAAACACGTAAGAAATGTATTGCCTGGAGTTTCTATTTGTGGTGTCTAAGGGAAGGAAGGGTTGATAATTAAGGGGTGTTGGTGGCATAGTTCTCCATATGATTGAGAGGTTAGATTATATAATCACTTATCTACTGTACATGTCCCTTCCCCTAATGCATCTAATTTTAATCATATGTATACCCAATAATATGTAAGATAGTAAATATGAGATTCTTCCTAAAATTTCACTTTGAAACACATTTTTCCTTTATTGCTTAAGTATCACAGGCCATTTCAAATTGGATAGGCCTTTGAACTCATGCAACAGTATATAAGCAGAGTTTGATGGAATAGAATCTAAGTTTTATGGCCATTAAGGGGAGAAGAACTATTTGTTGTTCAGAGTAGGGCGTGCTTGCAGCTCTGCACCATGAGGATTGCTAACAGGTGGTTAGTTAAATTATTGCGAGAGGTTTGTGCAGAACAATTTGTATAGGCTAAATCTCAGAATTTCAAGAATATTATTAGAAGAGGGAACTGCATACCCCAAACCAAGTGGGGCAAGATGTATGCTTGCCTGCATCACTAGTACTGGGAATAGATTATCTGTCTACCCAGTACCTACGAATACTGGGTCTGGAGTTAGACAACATTGGTTGAAATGTCAGTTCTTTTCACTTATAGCTGAGTGAACTTGGGAAGATTTTACCTATCTATGATTAAATTCCCTGAAAAACAATAAAAGTAAGTAGTCCATCTATAGAATTATAATGAAGGTTGAAAGAAATATCACGTGTAGACTTTGGCAGACCTATACACAGTGTCTGTGCCACAGAAGGTGTTCAGATAATACTTGCATTCATATAGGAATGAAATGCTTGCTTGCACCTGTAGTTCAGAAATCACCTTTTATTTTCAGCAAGGAAACCCAGGGAAGGATGAAGAATCGTCCTGCTCTGTTGGGATTTTAATTCACAAATCCCCCACCATTAAGTCTGGCATCAGAGTCTTATCATTCCAAGTGGTTCGCTGATATGAAGGCATCTCAGAGTTTGGAGTGCATAGGTCAAAAGACCTGCAAACCCAAAACTGCCTTCTCCAATAAATTGTTTTCCACGTTCATACTGCCTTATCTTTCTGTGTGCAATCCCAGACGTAATACCAATGAGACATAAATGGGTTGTTATTTTTCTTTTCTTCTTTGACCTCAGCAAGGCAGAGGAATCATGGCATTGAGGGATAGGTTCTGGGACCACTGCCTCCTGCCCCTTACTGGTATTTCCTACTGATAAACTCTCTCTATATTAGCCCCAGTTTATATTTTTTGTGTCATGTGGCATTGTTTTACAGAGCTAGGGGCAGTGCCAGAGCCTTACCTATACCAGACAAGCACTCTGCTCTTGACCTCTGCCCTCGGCTTCATGTTTATCATATTGACCCATCCTGCACAAATCCTCTTGTGGTTTGAAGTAAAATATCCTTCACAGGCTCATATGGTTGAACACATTGTCCCCAGTTTATGGTGACATTTCGAGAGGCTGTGGAACTTTTAGGGATGTGTTCTAGCTGCAGGACATGCGTGGACGTTAGGCTTTGCTTTGTTTCTTTTTTCTGGTTGCTGTTCTATGCAGGCAGAGAAATCAGTTTACTGATTGCATCGGAATTTATTCTTCAGTTACTTACAGCTTAATTAGTTAAGTAACTACAGGGTCTCCTATAACCACCTCCTATAGTTCTGTGACTAAGGTTAAGTTCTAGACTGGTTTGATCTGTTAAGTCAAACGCAGACATGAGACCAAATCAGTATTGTCCTTTAAAGTCCACAATGTGAGTGTCAAGAGATTTCCTCTGGAGAGGAGGATTAAGAGGGCTAAGTAAATATCTGCATACAAGGTTATGTTTAGCAGCCTGGTTATATGATTTGTTGTCGGTTTTAGGTCAGTGCTTTTGCAATGGTTCATTAGGGATATCACAGGCTTTTCTGGGTTCAGTGTTAGAGGTTATTGTCAAGGGTATTGGTTGTTCCCTACAGCCTGATGGAAAGGCCATGTTGCTGAAGATGACATTTACTTAGGTTGTCAAACATGGAGAAGTTGAGCTGATGCCTAAATACCCTTACTATCATTTGTGGTGTTGGAAGATGCTCTGCACACTAACAGAAGAGAAAGATTATCATAAATATCACATAGCTAACAACTCTGTAAACTTCAACAGGGACTTGCCTGCAAGTTATACTGGTATAATAGTGGCAGAAATATTATGGGAGCAACTAACCATATTTTTAAAAACTAGATTTAAAGTCCACTCCATAAGATGAATCCCATTTCTTATACTACTAAAGTGGCCAAGAACCTGTAACTGGATAGGTCTTTGACTAGTGGAGAAGTCCTCCTCAAACAGTTTTTCAGCTAAAGGAACATAGCAATCAAAGTTACTGCTAATTACATTCTGCTATACCCATGCATCAGTGCCTCACTTAGTCATCTTCAGAGAAACTTTTTCTTGCAGTATATGAGAATTAACAGAGACCCATAAATGGATAATATGCAGAGAATGAAAAACTTTAGAGCATCCAGTTCTCAAAGAAGAAATGTCTCTATCAAAGTTGTTCCTGCAAGGCTCAGAGAGTCATGAAGACGAGGCGGTGGTAATGTTTTAAGAAGTGATAGATGATTCCAAGGAAACAGTGTCTTCCAGACACAACAGGACAGATGTACATAAGAACTCATGGAAACTGTGGCAGCACACACAAGACCTGCACATAGAAAGCAGGTTCCAGCAAGATGGGGTCCCAGTACTGAAGGAAGGTAGAGAACATGGAGTCCCACCCCTGTTGGTACCTACTGGCAAAGAAAAAAGTTAGTTTTACACAATGAAGTTTCACTGGCTGTATCAAACATACTCCAGGGCAGGACCCTTACCCAGGAGTTGACTGACACAAAATGAATTTCAAGTTTTTTGTTTTATGGACTTTTTGTTCTATTCTGTTTTGATTGGACTGTTTTTGTTTTGCTCATTGATGTTTTGATTCTTTGGTTAGATTGTTATTTTTTGTGATTTTTTCCTCTTTCTTTCTTTCTTTCTTTCTTTCTTTCTTTCTTTCTTTCTTTCTTTCTTTCT
>LOEQ01004010.1:9439-20161 GCA_001685075.1 Bramus lutescens
TCAGAGGCAGCCAGAGCAGTCCACATTCATCCTTGTCCAAACTCCAGGGAGTCAGGACATTTTATTCAAGGCAGAATATTCAAAGTCTTCCCACATCTGCCTGCTCCTCGCCAGCTCCCTCTAGCCAGGTGGCCAGCAGGTTCTGATTGATCTCATCCATGTTTCTCTTCCTATCTGGATGTCAGGCATGTGTGAGGGGTCCTGGGGGTAGATTTCTCCCCTGGAGTGTCTGATAAATCCGACCCTTACAACACTTGAAATAAAGCCTTCATCAAGAGACTCTGTGGCTCTGTGTGCTGCCTCTTGGCAGGTGATCCCCCTCATTGGAGGCTTTCAGAATATCAGTCTAAAATCAGAAGCTTGGAATGACAGAACAGGGTGTGACCCCAGAAGAAATGTGCTTGCCTTACTGGGAGATGTCAGACACTTAGAATTCCTGGTGGACCTTCTCCTACTGAGGAAATCTTTGCGTGGAGGAATAAGAACTAAGGGAGGCAGGGGCCAAGAGATGTCAGTGTTGATGGCAAGGAGTGTGAGTGTAGGGTCCTGCCTGGGAGGTTCACATATGTCTGGGGAATCTAACAATCATGCCACTGTGAAGGGAAGCCAGCATGATCAGGGGCAGGGGCTTCTGTGTGGTTAGAAAATGTTTAAAGGATACAGTTTCTTCTATCTGAAACGACCGGGACTCAGAAACAATCCGATCCAGGCTTCTGAAGGGAACGATGAAGGGAAGTGAGAAGTTGAGCTTGGCCTTGTTCAGCCAACCCTACACATAAGGACGAGGGAGCAGCCTCCACATCAGAAAGAAGCCATTTAGGGGAAATTGAAAGGAAAGCTGTCACTTTACACAGCAGGTAGGGTCTTCTTAACCCTTGAGGCGGGGCAGGCTATTTATAAATAGCATCAAAGCCTGTTTGGAAGAATGTGTGGAATATGGGAGCCATGTTGGACCATTTGAAAGGAATTCAAGAAATTTGGCTAGTAGGGTTTGGCAGGCACTTTTGAAGTTGAACGAACAGATACGCTGTTCTCACGTGTTATTCTGGAGCCCCCAGGATGTTGCAAACAGCACACATGCTCCTATGGGTACCGCAAATGTTGGTCTCTCATAGAGGCATCGTAGGAGCTGTGCCTTCAATACTTCATCAGTAACATAGAACAGCCCATGGTGGTTGGACTGTGGAATGCTTCTCAGTGACTCGTGCAGTTGAACACTTGGTCCCAAGAAGGTGGTACTGTTCAGGGAGGTGTCAGAACCTGTGGGAGGTAGAGCCCTGCTGGGAGAAATGAGTCACTAGAGTCTCCAGCCCAGCCCCACTTCCTGTTCTCCTTCAGCTTCCGGCCTGTGGATGCCATGTGACCACCTACCTATTAGGCAGCATTAATTCTAATTGGGCTTAATAATGAAAGCCTAGAGTCAGATATTAGGGGGTGGGGTAAGCTGAAAGATCAGAGAAGCAGGGCAGCCAACCAGTTCTTACCTCATCATCTCCTCAGCCTGAAGGGGGCAAGTCCCTGTCTCTACCTGCCTTATATTTCTCTCTCTGCCCAGCCAAATTACTTCCGGTCTCCACTCCCTAGTGCTGGGATTAAAGGCATGAGATCCCAAGTGCTGGGATCAAAGGTGCAAGCTCTGTTTCTCTTTTAGACTGGTTAAATCTCACATAGCCCAGTGTGGCCTTGTACTCTCAAGTGCTTCCTGTTTCTTCCTCCCAAGTGCTGACTTCTATAGTTAACCAATGGCTAGCTCCACCCTCTGATCTTCAGGCAAGCTTTATTTGTTAGAGCACAAACAAATATCACCAGACTCTTTCTCCTGCTGCTGAGGCTTCCCAGCCTAGAAGGACTGTGTTCCCTGAAACTGTAAGCTAAAATAAACCTTTCCCCCTTCAAGTTGCTTCTTGCCAGGTATTTGGTGATAGAAATGTAACAAAATAACTAATACAGCCTCTAACTTGAAATTCAAGAGATAATTTTCACATTTCATTTCAAGTTCTCTCAAGATTTCCATACTGTTTATTTATTTTATCTAGTCCAATAAAACATGGCTATACTGCATCAGTGAAAGGACCTCTAGAACAGGAAGTAACTCCTAATGTTCTAGGAGGGTAGGGGACATAGTTATAATATTTCAATAATATTAAACTAACACACTGCATGGTGCCTTACAACATAGTTGCTCATGAATATTAGTTATTAATGAAGTACCAACCTATAGCAATGTCCTGTACTTGCCAACCTCAATCACATTCCCTGAGTGTTGAACACACAGTGTTAGTCAGATGACCTAGAGGACCCGAAAAGCTTAGGGCATGATTCAAGCTGAGTCAATCACGGTCAAGTCAGGAGAAGCACAGCACGCATATGCTAGGTATTCTGCTCCACACAGGATAGCCCAGATGGGAGCATGCTCACAGCTAGAAACCAGGATACCAAGGTTAGGATCTTGGCCCCGAGGAAGGAGCTAAAGAAACAGGGCAGGAAAGAAGTAGGATACCAACCAAGTCAATAGATCATTGATCAGACCTCTTGGTGTGATATCAAATTGGAAAAACAACCAGAGCTAAAAATAGTTCCCAATGGCAAGATTCCCATATATCTGGGTCTAACTAGGGTAAGACTGTGCAGAAGTTCTGCCTGAGGAGAATTCCAAATGACTCAACCATCTTGACAGGACCCTGACACACACAAAGTACTTCATTCATGTTCTACAATCATGCACAAATATCTTAGGCTGTCTCGGTTCTCTAAATCCTAGAGACAGAAATATGAACCCCATTTTACAGTGTATTCTAGAGGTTATATGATAGCTTCTGCAGCCCTTTAAAGTCCCTCACTTATAATAGGGATTCAATAGATGACAAGTATTAGTCCATGCTTTCTACTAAGCTAAGCGAGGCCACAGAGCTGACACCTTGCCCCGGTAAGCCACACAGCCATGAAACTGGCTCCATAGAAGTTGACACGTGCCCTGGCACACAATAAATGTCAAATTTTTCTTACAAAATAAAAGACTCATATTAAAAACAAACAAACTAAAGAAAGACTTTGAAAGGAAAGGGAGGCTGAGAGCAACTAATACAGGCAAAGAAATTGATTCCTCCTTAATGAAGTCAGGATTATTCATTCTTGAGGGTTCTTTTTTTTAAGGACAATTAATGGAAAATGTTAAAACCCAGAATGCTGCAATCATTAGTGGCTGATCACTGGAAGCAAGGATACAGCTTTTATGATTAATGACTGAATTTTAAGTATTCCAGGCAGATCAAGGAAACCTCCACGACCCTGCACCCCACCTCCGTCATCCATGCTTCCCTGAGAAGCTGTAGAGAAGGCTGTGACATCCCAAAAGGCTCTTCCTTCCCTAGAATATTGTACAACTCAAGAAAAGCAGAACAAAGACTCAACCCACTCATTCGGCAGACAGCAACAACCTGAGGTAGTAAAGAGAAACAAGAAAGGCCTTCATAAGCCTTGGAAGGAAAAAAGTACATTCTGGTCTCTTCCTTGCTTTTTATGCAGTCTTGGAAATATTGTTCAAATACTCTGAGTCTAGATTTTCTCTCATTCACAAAATGGAAGTGAGGATAAAGGCTTCCTTTTCTGATATACACGTGTGAAATATTAAATACCATTAGAGTACAAAGTACTGGTACCTTTCATGTGTATTATAATTTTTACAGATTTCTTTGTATTATTTTTAATTATAAATATACATATGTGTCTGTATGTGGGTATGCACCTGCAGAGATCGAAGGAGTCAGACTCCTGGGACTGGAGTTACAGGCAGCTGTGAGGCTCCTAATGTGGGCGCCGGGAACAGGGTCAGGCGCTCTTGAAAAGCAATATGTGTTCCTATGGCTGAGCTCTCTCTAGCCTTCTGCATTGTCACTTTTTGACTCATTCACTCAACAGGATCCAAAGAAAGCAAGTATGGTGTTTTGAATAAGATGGCCCCCATAGGCTCCTGTATTTAAATGCTCAGTCACCGGGGAAGAAACTCTCTGATAGGATTAGAGATGTGGCCTTGGTAGAGGAAGTGTGTCACAAGGGGTAGGTTGTCTTTGAAGCTCAAAAGTTCATGCCAGGCCCAGTCTCTTTGTCTCTCTCTGCTTACAGATGAGCATGTAGCTCTCAAATACTTTTCCAGTACCACTCCTGCCTGCTTCCGTGCTCCCTGACGTGTTGATAATGGACTAAACCTCTGAAACTGTAAGCAAGCCCCCAATTAAATGCTTCCCTTTGTAAGAGTTGCTTTGGTCCTGTGTCTCTTCACAGCAATAGAACAGTGACTTAGGCAAGGGGCTGGTTCACAGAAATGGAGAAAGACTCTAAAGAAGCATATGATACTTGACTCATAAGGCTCAGGGACAATCATGTACCTACTCCTAGGTTCTAAGTCTCTCAGCACAAGTTCTCAAAAGAAAACTGTTTGCTTCCCATCAGCTGTGACCAGAGAAAGGAGAAGCTGGGTTGCATATCACAAACAAGGCCAAAAGAGACCATCTTTCTTCAACTGTACAAGACCCCTTTGCCAGGGAAAGTAATATTCCCTGGCAGATACTCCCCCCTCCCCCATGATAGTCTCCACTATCCACAAACTAACCTTTATTTTGTAAGTAAGAGACTCAGGAAGTTAAGCTCAGCATCACACAAGGCAGAAAATAGAGAACAAAATGTCTCATCTAAATACCAACCTAAAGACACCAGACTACAGAGGCAGGAGAAGTGTGAGAGCCAGAGGGATGAGGAACACTAAGGATGCAAGGCCTTCTAAGCACAACAGGACAGATGCACATCATGAACCTGCAGAGACCAAGGCAGCATCCACAGGGCCTAATGAGGTCTTAGAGCCGAAAGACAGACACATGCGCCTCTACCTAACCTAGAAGGGATCTCCAGTTGATAGCCACTTGAAAATGAAAATTTAGTTTCCCATGGGAGTCTTACTGGGCAAACAAACTATTCTTAAGGGTAGGTTGCATGTCGAGTGGTAGATGGGCAACAGAAACAAACCCAATGGCATCTTTGGAAGTTCTTTCCAAATGTTGGTTGGGTTTTTAAACTTTATTTATTTTTATTTCTATTCTTATTTTTTTGCCCTAAAGGTCCTTTGCATATATATTTTAGCTTCCAATTTTGTGTATTCATGGGATTCCTAAGTGTGCAAATGAGTGGGTCTCTATGTCTATATCTGTTTCTTGTGCCTTTCCTTGGGCTTTTTTCCTTCTGTTTGTTTTGTTCCTATTCCAGTTTTTTTTTATTTTTGTTTTATCCTTATTATATCCTATCCTATCTTATCCTATACTATCATGCTATTATCCCTTAGATGTCCATTTCTTTTCTACTGAGAAATAGAAAGGGACTGGATCCAGACAGGAGGCAAAGTAGGGGAGGAAATGGGAGTGGGATTTCCCCTCTGTACGCTGTGAATACCATTGGTTAATAAAGTAACTGCCTTGGCCTCTTGATAGGGCAGAACTTAGGTAGGTGGAGAAAACTAAACTGAATGCTGAGAGAAAGGAGGAAGAGTCAGGAAAGAAGCCAGGTAGCCCCGTTGGAGACAGACACCAGAACTTTAGCCAGTAAGCCACAGCCACGTGGCAATACACAGATTAATAGAAATGGGTTAAATTAATAAGAGCTAGCCAATAAGAAGCTAGAGCTAATAGGCCAAGCAGTGTTTTAAATAATATAGTTTCTGTGTGATTATTTCAGGGCTGAGCAGATGAGAACCAACAAGCAGCCTCCATACAACACATAGTTAGAATATATTATATGAAAAGAATCTAGTTTCAATAAAAAAAAAATCCAACACATCATTGGTGAGACTACATGAAATCCCCCTCCCTCACAAGCATTCACTGAAGGCTTATCTGGGACTCACTCCTACTTAGAGCTGTAAGGAGATTTCTTACAACTTTGACAGTACTGGCTGGGGATATAACTTAGTAGATGAAGTGCTTGCCACATAAGTATGAGGACATGAGCTCTGTGCTTCAGAACCCGCCTAGAAGAGCTGAGTACAGTGGCATGTAGCTAGAACTTCAGGACTGGGGAGCCGTGTCAAGAGAACCCATAGTTTGGTGGGTGAACTCTGGGTTCAATGACAGACCTTGTTTTTTTTTAAAAAAAAAAAAAACAAGTGGAGAAACACTGAAGAGACAGCCCATGCCAACTTCTGGCATCCACATATAAGCACACGTACACATACCCTTGTCCCTAAGTATACACATACATGCAAACACACACCCACACACACTTATCATTTTACCTATACTAATTGCAAAAGATATCAAGTGTTGTCTTTCAATTTACCACTCCAAAAATGTGGCAGATGTGAAAGAGGTTTGTCAAAGTGTGGAAAGTTCTTCCTAAAGTTTCTCTAATTAGTTCAGGTACTTAGTACTGGCATCAAGTTATTTTATTCAGCAATAGTATTTAAGATTAATATATTCTCTCTGGTCTCTATAGTAACTGGTCTTTTGGCATAGTATTAAGATTATGGGTTTATTTACATCCATGCTCACCCAAGAGGAAGAGTCTTGTATAATTTATTGTTACATTTGGAGAGCATAAAACCTTTAGGCCACAGCATGTAGTTAATATTCAGAATTAAGTCGGTTTCTTATGCATCAACTGGTAGGTCAAATTCAGCTTTGTGTGCTATAATTTTTAATACAGGTTTTTGCCTGGAGCAACATGGAAGCCCTGAAGCGGCACTGTGAATTATTACAACTGAATGGGGCACTACCTGCCAAAACGTACATAGAGGCTTGCATTTTGGTGGCACAAAGGCTATAAACATGTTTTCCAAGAGCTCTGCATGACAAGGACATCTAAATAAAATATCAGTTCTGCGACCGGTGTCAGCATTCAGACTCAAAGCTGCCTCGGGTCTGAGTTCACAGCCATTCAATTCTTACTGCTACAGAAGGGCAGTTTAGGGGTTTGATGACCACACCACGTGAATGCATTTCTGTTCTCCCTTTTAATGAATGTGAACGCCACATGGCAAGTCACGTATTAGCAAAATGATGTCTGAAAAGCAACCTTAATTGTGACCTTTAATAAGCCTAGATAGTTTAATAGATAATTCGTATTTAAGCTATAATTGAAACTTTAATCATTGAATACTATTAGTGGTACTTTTGGGTTTTGTTTGTTTGTTTGTTTACCTTTGGAAGGGATGACGTGTATGCATCATGATAGAGATCAGAAACACCTTGAGGCAATCGGTTCCCTCTTTCCACCATCTGGGTCCCAGGGATTGAACTCAGGCCATCAGGCTTAGCAGCAAGTGCCTGTACCCACTGAGCCATCTCTCCAGCCCCCCATTTGTGTTTTAATGACTACCCATTGTTATAATTTCTATATGAAAACATGGACTGGCTTTCTCCTAATGGTGGCTTTCAGGTGTCGTAATTCTGGGAGGTGGGACAGGTAAAAGAGAGTTTCAGGTATTGTTTCTCAAGTGTCATTCCTTGGGACTCCCCCTACCTTAAATTTGAAGACAGGCTCTCTCATGGGTCTGGAACTCATCAATTAGCTAGGCTAACTAGCCAGCAAGACTCATGGATCATCTCTGTAGTACGAGAGCCGGGATTAAAAGTGCATGCTACCACACATGGCTTTCCTTATATGGGTTTTGGGCACCAACTCAGGTCGTCATGCTTCCAGGGCTAGTACTTTATCCTCTGAGCTCTCTCCTTAGCCCCTCTCCAAGGTGTTTTATGCTCTGCTTAAAGGCTAGTAAATACCATCCCTGCTTCATTACATATGAGTGACTTTCCTATTTTACAGATCTGCAAAAATTATAGAAAAGAACTCTCATCTAAATATCAGAAAGCAGTAGAAGGTTAGGTAAACTCTAGGACATGATGTTTATAAAGAGTACAAAATCCCACTTTGGGAAATTTATGAATTCTGACTGAATATCTTCCTAAGAATGTCAAAGTCCACAAATAATGTCCAAACTGCCTTCCAAATATTTACATTTAAGCCATAGATTTGCACTGCCCTTAACCTTGGTCAGCAAGACTTCATATTGCAATGGGTCATGGAGAGACTCATGACCACGAAAATGCTGAAAATAAGCAGTGTGAGTGTCCAGTTGTAACAGGAGAGCGAAACTGACCTCCCATCCCAAGGCTCAGGACCATCACGGAAGAGAGAGTGAGAAGAATACAAAAGCCAGAGAGAGGGGAAGAATGCTGTGGAACACTGTCCTCTGACAGCCCCGTCACATGCGGGCTCTCACAGCAACTGTGGTCACCTGCAGTTAAAAACCCAGCACGGGCAGCGCAAGGGCCCCCAACATCCCACCCTTAGCCGAGGAGCTGGTGGCAGTTGATGGCTACTGGCTGATGGAAAAGGAAAAGTTTCTTTATGGGGGTTGTGGTCCCTGATCGGCTGCCACTGGTGGGTGGGCCCATCCCTATGCAACATCTGGGCCTCACCAATGGGACTCGGTGGGTGATAATAATTTTTGAAGGACATGAAGTTGGGAAGGAGATGTTCGAGGGGAGCAGCGGGGAGGTTGGACAGTGTTCTGGGTAGAGATAATTAAGATACATTGTGCACATGCATGAAAATTTCAAAGGGCAAATTTTAAAAAGAAAAAAATAATAATGTTCAAAAAGCAAGTGATAAAAGCTCACCTATATAGGAAACCATACTATACATTCCAGGCATGCTGGAGGGAGGGAGGATTCAGTCATTCTTGTCTCCATCTGTGCACTCAAAGAGTTTGCCAGGGGTATGTGCCATTGCTATCAGTAGGGGAAAAGAAGTAGCCAAAGAAGACAACAGGAAACATATTTTCCCTAACAATAACAACAGTGTATGTATGTGTGTGCATATATACACATATAAATATATATAAACATAAAGACAAAAAGAAAGACAAAGAGGGACAGCTTATTCTCATGTAGGTATCATCCTCCCACATGAGATATAAAGCTGGGATCTTAAATCCCACTCTCTTCTCTGAGAAACTGGCCATGAATCAAGCTCTATAGAGCACTAGATACAGCAACGTCTCCTCCCTTGCTCACCCCTTGTTCTCAATAGGTCTCTATGAGGGTGAGGAGCTGGAGAGCCTGGTTCATTAATACTGTTACCCCTGAGAATCTGGGCATGTCCAAGTGGAGCATAATCAAGGTTGCCAATGCCAGTTACCTCGTGGGATGCAGCAGAAGGAAGACAAAGAAGCAAAGATGGCCATCCAAGCCACAGTGACCCCACAGGTGGTCTGAGTTGGGTCTGCCACATTGAGACTACACACCTGTGCCATTTGACTTAAAGAACCAGGATGCTCTGTTCTCTCACCAAAGATAATGAGAACCTTAATCACGGTACTCTGCTTTCAAAATGGCAATAGGTTGTTTCAAAGCAATGATGGTGTTTATTATATTCTTTTAGCTTGTGTTTAAAGCTCACAGGTGTGGGGACAGACCATCTTTGCCAGCCACAGGGACCAAGCACAGCTCTGAGGTGCTGCTGCCTTAAGTCACCCAAGACATGGGGATGGGGATTTTTTTGTTTTGTGTCTTTTTTTTTTGAAGGAAAGATTTAGCTCATGGCATAGACATATGTTCTTGCCTGACTAAAGAAAGCAGGTGTGTAGCTACCTCATGTAAGGGAGCTTGCTGCTTAATGGACCTCGTCATCAGGCAAGCTGGAACAGGTGTACAACTGGCAGGCCGACCCCTCACCAACTTCTGGAGAGATGCTGGACCACTGCAGCGTACTGGCTGGCTGTCCTCTAGTGCCTGCTTCACAAGTCTATGAGGTGGAGCACACACAGAAGTTCTCCTCTCCCACATCAAAGAACACATTCGGAATCAACGGCAGGTGATCTCTCGGGCAAGGGACCAATGCATAAGGCTCTGCATTTCAGGAGGGCCCTAAAACTCAATGAGGCTCCATCCTGTCACCCCTCACACATCCAACAAGTATTTATTGAGCACCTGAAAGCTTCAGTTGTTCTAAAATTTAAAATCTCCCAGCACTTATCGGGTGCTCCATGTTTCCTAAAACATCACCACATTCCTTTGGCTTGGCCAGGGATTTTAGAATTTCCTCAACTTTAAGATGAATGTTTGGTTATTTTAAGGTGTTTTTTTAAAAGTCAGAAATATAACTATTGTTTCTTTAAGGTAGTATATATCAGAAATAAAAGTCAGCATCAAGAAGGACCATATCAATCCTTAATGATCTTATTGGTTTTGCAAACATGAATCACTAGTTGGGATCCTTTCTCTAAACTGAAGAGAACAAATTACTGACACACACCACCATGTCAACGGATCACAAATAGATTGTGCTAAGGATAGAAGCCAGGCAGAAAAGGACATGGCATTTTTGAAAAGATAGAACTGAAATGAAGGAGAACAAGTCAGTGGTTGACAGGGAGAATTAGTGCCATCTACAGATTGGGATGAAAAAATATTTGAGGTGAAAAAATTTGGCAACTCGGTGGTGTTGTTGATAGTATAACTGAATATGTCACCAAATTTCTTAGCATTGTGACAGAAAGGGTGAAATTGTAAGAATGTAAAGAAAAGTGAGGTGCTGGAGAGATGACTCAGCAGTAAAAAGTACTACCTGCTCTTTAAGGGGATATCAGTTCACATCCCAGAACCCACAGTGCCTGAACTCCAGTTCCAGTGGATCTGGTGTCTTCTTGTGGCTTCCATTGGCACTACACACACACAC
>LOEQ01004010.1:25280-38647 GCA_001685075.1 Bramus lutescens
ATGGGAGGAGGGAGGAGGTGGAAATTTTTTAATATAAATAAATAAGTAAGTAAGTAAATAAATAAATAAATAAACAAACACTCACAGGAAGAAGTTTGGACCCAGTGAGAGCCTGTTTTGATGAAACGCATTTTTAAATGCCAGACAGTAGAAAGATGTGGAATATAAAAGTCCGTAGGCAGAGCCTGAACAAGAAGGGGGTCCTAGGGACAAGATGAGGAAACAAGAACCCCAGGGAAAAGCCAAATGGCAGGAGCCAGCTTCAGGATGAGAGCAGCAGCTGCAGCTGACAAGGGCCGAGAGAATGTAAGCTTCTGCCCTGCTCTGTAAGGTCTGACTCGGGGAGGCCTCCTCTCCAGCCTAGCTAGGACATTCCTGCAAGACCACCACAGCAGGGGGAGGGAGAGTGGTGAAGGGGACACCCAAAAGTGGCATTAGTCACTGTTGCTCAGAGGCCATTCTCTAGATCTGATGCAATGTCCCCAAGTCAGAAGTAGCAGCAGAGCAAGCATCCTCTCCCACACAAAGGAAAACCATCATTGCCCCAAGGAAAAGCGTGTCAAGGAAGTTCACACCAAGGAGGCTCCAAAAGCCTGGGTTTCTGTGTGTGGGATAGTTTCCATCTAAAATCACTGATGTAGGCTGTGTGTGTGTGTGTGTGTGTGTGTGTGTGTGTGTACGTGAGATGTGTGCACACAAAGGTCAGAGACAGGAGGAGGACATTAGGTGTCCTGCTGTATCATTGTCCATTCCATTCCCTTGAGAGCGACTCTCTCCCTCCCAGTCAGCAAGCCCCAGATCCTGGTGTCTCTACCTGGTACAGTCCTTGGGTGGCAGGTGCATTATGTGGGTGCTGAACTTGGGTCCTCATGCTTCTGCAGGAAGAGATCTTACCCACCAAGCCATTCAGATCTGCTAGTAGGATTTTTTTTACATGGTTTTTGTAAGTAACCAAGCAAGACAAAGATTAACAAAACAAAACAACAGCAGAAAAACCTACTCTGAAGCAACGTACCATTGATCTAGGTCTATTGATGGCACAAAGAACCCACTACACAGAGAAAATACAGTCTGTTTACATGCCGTGATGAGTTGCCTCCAAAATAAGTAACTGAGCAAGATAAACAATGTGAATTTAGAAAGAAAAAGTCACACTTGGGAGAACAACAAGTTAAAGAAAACCCACAGCAGAGGGTTGAAATACTTGGAAGTGAATATCTCTGAAGGCATTATATATCAACTATAGGAGATTCAGTGAAAGCAAGGATTAGAGGAAATTTATAGTCTTACATTCCATTAACCTATTAAATATTGAAAATAATTGAGTTAACTATTCACTTTAAGAGCTTTAAAAACAAAAGAGTAGAAACAAATAAGATAGGAATAAAAGTGGGAAATATATTAAAGACAAGACTAAAAGCTGGTTATGTAAAGGGCTTGAGACAAGCTTCAAGTAATTCTGTCCATTTGTTAAAAAAAGGGATTAATTATACCTACATAAGAGGACATTATGAAAAAGAAAATTTCTTCTAAATTTAAAAAGGTAAATGACATGAAAAATTATAGCTAGAAATTGAGATATGGACAGATATATATAGATAATAGGTAGGTAGGTAGGTAGATAGATAGATGAATCTATCTATCTATCTATCTATGATAGATAGATAGATAGATAGATAATAGGTAAATAATTGATAGATGATAGACAGACACGTACACATGGGCATACTCACACTCAGGGAAACAGACATCCACTCACAGAGACATATAAATATGAACGCACAAACTCAGGAAAAAATGTTAGACCTTCTAAGTGAGATTAGGACCTTCAAATAACCTAATTTCTAGTTAACAGTCTGTTCCCAGAATAGAAAAATACATAACTGAATCATTGATCCATAGTAAATGCAAAGTGTAATGCACAGAAAAATGCCTGCATGTCAGCTTTTAGACATATCATAATAAAATGTTAAAGAATTAGATTTAGAAAAATGGGGTAATATGCTATCTTAAATGAGATGCTTCCAAAGCTAAGATTATGAAAACACAATATGTTAAAATTAATTATGTCAAAGTCAAAACTTCGGAATTGCTAACGACAGAGAAGCAAGCAAACAACCAGAAACGGTAACTTAGTAGCAACAGGGACTTTAGTTAGGCTATTCAAAGAATATCCCCAATCTCATTAGTATCAAGGCAAATATATCACAGGAAAAAAAAAAACAATGATAGGCAGAAGCAATTCCGAAGAAAGGGAGACAATGCCACTACTACGGATTTAGAACAAATTTAAAACCTCAGGACATCCCCAGATAGATTTAAGACCGACCACGTTGGAGAAGAGAATGAAGTAACAACCCTCCCGCAGTGGTGGTGGCAAGACAACTTGTGCCATGCGTTTAGGGAAGTATTCAAGGGTTCTAGTCTTTGTCTGCTTATTTCCATCTCATCCAGATGTCTTTCTTCTTTAAAAAAAAAAAAAGAACTCACTGGGCTGGAAAGATGGTGCATCAATTAAGAGTGCTTGATGCTTTTCCAGAGGACTCAAGTTTGGGTCCCAGCAACCACATTGGGCAGCTCACAGCCACATATAACTACAGTTACAGAATATCTAATGCCCTCTTCTGGCCTCTTCAGACACTGCATTCATGTGCACACACACCTAGATATAGATACACAGGCTCATAAATGAAATATAAAATAAATCTTTTTATAAAATAATCAACCAATATTATTTTGAATATCAGTGTGATCAGGGCTCCCCTTCACTTCCAAAGAAATGGATTTTATTTTTTGTTAGCTAGAGTTTCAAACAGCTGAAAGAAAAAAATTTTTAAATTATCTTACTTAATGTGGTAACTTGGTTGCCAAAGTTGGCATTATCTTTGATACCAACACCAGAAACCATTCACACACATATTTCTCTGGAGAATTTACCAGAAGTATTACTAGAAACATCTGATACTCTCAAAATAGAAATGTGTATAGTAAAAAAAAGTGGATGCTTTCAGGAATGATGACAGGGTGGGCAGAGTACAATGCAGAAGTTTCAATGCGCAGCGAGAGAGACCAGTGTCAACACAGATTGACCCCAATAAGTAGAGAACACTAAGATAGCCGTGATGTTTCTGTGTAAAATGATGGGTGTCTAACATGTTCTAGGAATAGAGAGAGACCTACAACTATAAAGATACCAACCACATTGAAAAAAAATCTCATTGGAGAGGAAAGTAAGGGGGTGACATTGAAGAGAGGTACCACACAACTTCAGTGTGGGGGTGCAGATACCTGCTGCCAAGCCCGACAGCTTGTGTTCCATCTCTGGGGCCCACGCAGTGGAAGAAGAACAGAACCTTGCCAGTTGCCTCTGACCTCCACACATGCACGATGGCACACATGGGCCCACACACAGATAAAGCAAAGTAAAATAAAACACAATTAAATGGAATACAAATTTAAAAATAAGGACTTCAACTTGGCGAGGATAAAAGTAAAAGACTGAAGGAAAGCCAAGTTCCTTCTAACACCTTCTGCCCGGGGCCAATGCCCCCAGTCAGAGTCCCTCCAGGACACCAGGGTAAGGACAATGCTTTCTTTCACCAAATTTGAACCACTTGTACACACGACACTGTTGCTGGTTCAGCCAGCAGCCCATGGTGAAGCCAAAAGAGTTCATTTTTCCCACCCTCTCCCTTTCTGAAACCAGAAGACAACAGCTGGCGTCCCTAGCTTCTGGCAGCCAGAAAGATTCTTCCACCATTTCCTGGAACATGGGTAAACAAACATTCCTAGTCTCCCCTTTCATTTCAGACTCTGTTGGAGTTTTCTAAAACCTGAGCCCTGAGGCTGATGGGAGTGAGCAGGGCTTGACTGGGCAAGCCTGGGGACCTGGGTTCAATACCTGGAACACTTTCCTAAAGATAGAAGGAAAAAAAATCAATGTTACAAAGTTGTCCTCTGATTTCCACATGTGTGCCATGGCAAGTTATGTGTGCATGCATGCGCGCACACACAACACACACACACACACGAGAGAGAGAGGGAGAGAGAGAGAGAAAGGGAGAGAGAGCAAAAAGAGAGAGAGAGTTAAAAGGAATTAATGTGCTCCCTCCCTCCCTCCTCCATGCACTAAGGGCTCTCCTTCCCTGATAGAAAAGTGCCCTTGGTCATCACTGCACAGAGAAGACACCTCCTAGAGTCCTATTCTGTGGCTTCAGGCAAGACACCTAGTACCTCTATGCTTCTGTTTCAGACTCCATAAAAGGGAAACAAAAAAGACCTCTAAGGAAGTCTAGTAGGAGCCTAGAGGACTGAGTGTCCCTTCCTTGCCTGCAAATTCCACATCAATTACCTTCTTAGTGCTTTACCCGGCTCACTAATCTTCTACTCTGAGAGCATGGAAAGAGGCAAGTGTAAATACTTTGCCAGGCGGCACACGGCAAGTGTCATATAGCCATCTCTTCCTAGTTAGAACACTTTCCTGGAGGGAGGCTCAGTAAGACACAGGAAGTCAAAACAACATAAAAGACTCAGGAAGTTCCTGAAACCTGATTGGCCTGGCTGGTTCTCCAAGGTTATGTAAACTGTAGCAGTTCCAAGGTAAAGAGACTCTCCAATCAGCAGAGTTGCCTGTAAGCCCTGTGTCGAAGCTGAAAGGCCTGCATCCAGCTTCAAGGAAGTAGCCTTTAAGAGTAGCCATGCATCCTGCAGTGGGCTTTGGAGATGAAGCATCCCCTAACCCACTCTTCTGAATAGAACCTTAGTGACATCACTGATTCATTGAGCAAGGTTCAGGTGGCACTGGTTCATTCCCTTGCCAATGGTACCCTATCTAGGAGGAGTAGACATTGCATTCCCTTGCCAGTGGTACCCTATCTAGGAGGAGTAGACATTGTTCACATCTGCCCTGGAAATGTCCAACAACAGCTAGCAAGCACTTCGACCCTTTTGTCCTTGACCATTATGACACATTGCCTCCCCTCCAGAGGGTAATGGGGGCTCTTGTACAGCACTTCAGAGTACTGCATGTGCAGGAAGCCTTCAGCAGGTTAGGTATTGTAGCTGAGAGCCACCAAGCTCGGCTGAACTTGGTGGTGGTTTGAGAATGTCCTCCTAATAGGCTCGTACATTTGAACTCTTGGTCTCAAGTTGCCGGGAATAT
This sequence comes from Bramus lutescens, assembly GCA_001685075.1. Classification (NCBI taxonomy): domain Eukaryota; kingdom Metazoa; phylum Chordata; class Mammalia; order Rodentia; family Cricetidae; genus Bramus; species Bramus lutescens. Next base: position 30,442 of record LOEQ01004010.1, read on the forward strand.
TTGAGGAGGTCTAGGAAGTGTGACCTTGCTAGAGGAAGTAGGTCACGGGGGGCAGGATTCTGAAGTTTCAAAGCCCCACGTGCTCTCCTCTTTTGCTTAGATTTCAGGGTGTGAACTGGAACTCCAGATACTGCCCTGCCTCCCTGCCATGGCAAACTCTTAGCCCTCTGTAACCGTAAGCCAAATAAACCCTTCATTCTGTATGTTGCCTTGGTTGTGGGCTTTTATTAAAGCAAGGACATGTTAGCATGTGTAAGATGAAGCAATGGCATGTTAGCATGTGTGAGGTGGGTTTGGAACAGTTCCATATGTAGATCTGTTCACTGCCTCGGCCTTGCAGTGATCACTTTGGCCTAGCAGTGAGTATTGTCTTTCATAGCCTGTCCCATGCTCTTGTCTTCTGAGTCTAATATTACTCCTAGCTTCCCAAAGACAGTTACTCTTAGCATGGATTCAGTGTGTGTGTGTGCACGTGCATGTGTGCATGTGTACATGTAAGTGGAGGCTAGTAGTCAAAGTCAGATGTCTTCCTCAGTTCCTTTCCACTTGTTTTTTGATACATAGTTGGTCACTGAATCTGATTCAGCTAGACTGGAAGCAAGCGGGCCCCAGAAATCACACTGTCCCTGGTATGCATGTCACCATCACCTCCAGTGCTGAGATTACAAACACATCCCTATGCTAGGCTCCTTCACGTAGGTCCTAGGGGCTAGAACGCAGGTCTGCATGCTTGCACAGCAAGCACTCTCCTAAGCCTGACTCTCCCATCATTGTGTTCTTAGTCTCATACTCACTCACCAGCTCAGAGGAAACCCTTTCTATTGCAGTTAAGCAAACTTTAGCCTAGTGGGGCAAGGTGGGAGCTCATACGGTTTTATACCTACAGTGGTCTGAGTGTTTGCACACTAAAGTCCACATGGAGATTTAATTCCAGTGCAATGCATTCAGAGGTGAGGCCATCAAGATGTGATTAGCTCATGAGGGTTCCTCTCTTATGAAGGAGAATATGGGCCTATAAAAGCAACTCCTTTGCCTTGTATGATAAAAGCCTTTATTTTTTTGGACCCTCTTTCATGTTATGTAAAAGGATGTAGCAGCCACCCTCTCTGCAGAATGCAGAAACCAGAGACCATGTTGGAAGCAGAGGGCAGGCCTCCCCAGACGTGGAACTCACTGGCAACTTGAGCTCTGATGTCATCTTCTCCACAATTGTAGGAATGAAATCTCCACTATGTACAAATCGCACAGTCGGCAGGATTCTGTTTCGGCAGCATGAACAGATTAAGAAAACTTATGATCTGTCTCAACAAGTGAATCTTAAAACCATTTGCCCTGCCCACCCACATTCGTTACCGGAGCATGAGGCAGAATGCTGTTCATTTTCGTGGAAATTTTTTAAAAAGCATTTGAACCTCTACTACTGACTCTGGATGTCAATAGCATCCATCAGACATGCTCCCTGCCTAGATAGTAAAGGTCACCCTTGAAAAGGGGATGCTGGGGCAGAAGGATGCTATAACCACAAGTCCAAGCTTGGGGGAGAACCAAGAGTTAAAAGAGCCATGGAGCCAAGCAGACAGATGAGCTATCTCAGAGAAAGGAGATAGAGCCAAGGACTGAAATCTTTAGTCCTTGGCTCCTATGGGCTGAGCAGAACAGGAAGAATAGCAGCGGGGTTGAGAACAATTATGGTGGTCACATGAGACTATGGGGATCTGCAGAGGTCAGTCTGACTGGACTAAAATGACTGTGAGTCAGAAGATATTTCTCCAGCTCCTGTATTAGATTTGTAAGTGCTTTTCCATTTTGGTTGTTTCATTGGCTGTTGTACAACAAGGATCCAGCAAGCTCAGTGAGGCCCTTCAGCATGAGAAGTTCTATTTCTCCCATCCAGTGGGAACAGTCAGAGAAGCTGAATACCCATCCACCTCCGGACCTCCATCGTCAGCTCCATGGGTGTTATTAAGCATCCCCACATCAGTATTCCGACCCCAGAGTCCCTCCAAATACCCATGTAAACATTCATTTACATTTAGATTGTACTTCTCTGGATTCACGCTCTTCCCCTGAAAACTCTAACAATCCAATTATCAAGAAAACCAACAAGTCATTTCTAAGTCTGGGGGGTGGGGTGGGGATACTCCTACCCCAGGAAACTCTTCTGTTCAGCATGAAACAGAACCATGTCCCTGCCTGGATAGATTTGACTGGCTACCCAGCATGCTCGAGAGCAAACCTTAGAATACATGTGTGTACCTCAGCAGGGAAAGGTGGTGGTCAGGTGAGTGAGGTAACTGTTCCATTTGTCTTAAAGGGGTGGGGGAAGAGGCTGTCAAAGAGAACGTTGAAGAAGAAAAGCCTCAGGAAGCCTGCTTGAAGCAGTGGGAAAATTCTCTACTAGAAGCACAGAACTGGCTTCTAATCCCAATTCAGAGGCTTCTTACCTTCCTCGGGGTCCCATTTGTTTCTACATCTTTTCTTTTCCTTTATTTCTTAAAAACAATCTTTCCTCATTTTACATACCAATTCCAGTTCCCTCTCCCTCCCCTCCTCCTGCTCCCCCCACCTTCTACCTATCTCATCCCTCAGAGAGGGTAAGGCCTCCCATGGGGAGTCAACAGGCTGGCACATCACTTTGAGGCAGGACCAAGACCCTCCCCGTATATCTAGACGGAGCATGGCATCCCTCCAACAAGAATGGGCTCCAAAAAGTCAGTTCAAGCACTAGGGATAAATACTGGTCCCAATGCCAGTGGCCCTACAGACTGAGACAGCCACACAACTGTCACCCACATTCAGAGGGCCTAGTTTGGTCCTATACAGGTTCCCCCACTGTCAGTCCAGAGTCAGTGAGCTCCCACTAGGTCAGATCAGGTGTTTCTGTGGGAATCCTCATTATGGTCTTGACCCCTTTGCTCATATTATCATTCCTCCCTCTCTTCAACTGGACTCTTGGAGCTCGGCTCAGTGCAAGCTGTGGATCTCTGCATCTGCTTCCATCATTTGCTGGATGAATTTTCTATGATGACAATTAGGGTATTCATCAATCTGATTACAAGAGAAGGCCAGTTCAGGTACCTTCTCCACTATTATTCAGGGTCTTAGCTGGGAAGGGGAAATAGACAAGAACTTCTGAGAAAACTGGGAGCATGGAAGCGTGGGGGCATGGTGGGGGAGAAAGGAGGGCTGAAGAGGAGGGGGAGGGGAAAAGGGAAGTGGGGAGGTGAACATGAGGGAACAGGGTGGCCAAGATGGGGGAAAGACAGAGAGGGAAAGCAATGAAAGAGATTTCTTGATTGGGGGAGCCATTATGGGGCTGGCAAGAAACCTGACATTAGGGAAATTCCTAGGAATCATTTCTACATCTTCTGCAGCAGGGCCAAGGAGTTTCAAGGAGCTAGACTTGCAGTAAGCTTAGAGAGGACTGTTATCCTGAATGCTGCAAGAAGCCATGTGGCTATCGGTATAGTTGGCGCAAAGGAGACATCCAGTAAATGAGAAAGATGGGAACGGTGATTTGAAGAAATCAAGAGTAAGCATTCTGCTAGGATATCAGGATCAAACTGTGAGCCAAACCACAGACCACTGGGCAGAGAAAGACACTTTTGCCAGCTCAGTATCTTCAAAATTACCCATCCCATTGGAAATGGGGACTTCTGAAAAAAAAACTTGAATTAAGAGGAGACCCAGAGGTGGTTTTAGGGGACAAGTGTTGAAAGGAACAGAAGTCCTTCTGCCCAGCAGGTGATTAATATGGTGAATGGATTCTGCCTGGGGATGAGCTCAATTTGTTCCCTTTGAAGTCCCAGTGAGGTTTCCCTCCCCTATTAAATAAAATCCAAACCACCCCAGTGGAAGAACACAAAGAAGAGGCAAAGAGAAAGACACTGAGCATAAGTGCTCTGAGCTCTGGGGTACGCAGTCAGAACTCCCACATTCCAGCAGGACATGGTGGAAGCCATGTTAGCCCAACTTCTTGGAGATCTCACAGGTAAGGTGTCTTCTCTAACAGATATTAAAAAGTCAAGACCCTTCTGTGGTCTCAGCCCACACTTCCACAGACTCTGGAGGTCAAGATGCCTTCACAGCAGCTTCTTTGTGTCCATCCTATCCTTTATGGAGGGACAAAGAGTCCATCTTACTGGATATTTGTAGAAAGAGGTAAAAAAAGACACTGGAGATGGGCACTCCAGAGATGACTAAGCAATTAAGAGCACTTATTGCTCTCCCAGAGGACCTGAGTTTGGATCCCAGCACCAACAGTGTATGGCTAACAAGCACCAGGAACTCCGGCTCCAGGGGATCTGATGCCTCTGGCTTCATAGCATACCCACACTCACACACGGGTACACATAAACATGGAATTTTAAGAACCTTAAAATGAGAAACCTGCAAACAGAGACTATGTGTTCTTTTCCCAGCCATCTGGACCTGAATAATCACACAGAAACTATATTAATTACAACATTGCTTGGTCTATTAGCTCAGGATTCTTATTAAGAAACTCTTACATCTTAGATTAACCCATTTCTATTAATCTATGAATTACCATGAGGGTGTGGCCTACAGTAAGGTTTAGGTGTTTGTCTCCTTCGGCAGCTACATGGCATCTCCTTGACTTTGCCTATTTTATCCATTTATCTCTGGCAGCCTGGCTATATTCAGCCCTGACATAGGTCAAAGCAGCTTTATTCACTAACCCATAACACCAACACATATACAGAAGGACATTCCACATCAGAAACTGGACACAGAAAAGAACTTGGTTAAACGGCACATCAAGAGTTGTCTTGTGAGTGTTCTTTGATGCGGTCTTTTGACCTGCAGAATCTCAGGACTTCCATTTCTTGATTAGTAGAGAAAAGATGTTTGCCGGGTAACTCACAATAGATAGTTCTGTCAGGTACCTATCAGGGCTTCCATTTGCATCGCCCACAAAGACTGGGACATCTGCTTTCTTTCCAGATGCTCACAATATCATAGGAAGGGAGGGCAGGGAAATGACAGTTTCTCCCCCTTCACAACTGAAAAATCTGAAATTTAAGAGCTTCTCAAGAGCAAGTCCGGAGTAGAACCGGCCATTGCCAACTCCACTCCAACTCACTGCCAATTTTTGCTCTAAAGATGCAATTGATTGTAAATTATTCATAAAATATGGTGTTTCTTTTGAAGTGATTTTATTGTTTCCCATTTTACCCAGAGCATTGCATATTCATCATGGAGAATTTAGAAAGAACGGATAAGTATAAAGAAGAAAATCAGGATCACCCATAGCTTCACCAAAAGATAGCATCATTTGAGAAGAAGGAAAGGGCAGCATTCAGAACACTGCCTAGGCTGCCGTCCTAAGACCATCACGAGGAGAGAGAGGGAGTTCCAGAGTCCCAATAATCAACAGCTAGAGACAGAACAGGGTGGCTTTATGAGGAAGGTTGGGACAGTGCTGAAGGGACAGCACTGTCTGAAGAGATGAGCCAATAAACTTAGTTTGGGTTTGGTTTGTGGGACAGGGTTTCCTATAAGATGGGTTGGCACTGAAGTCACTGTGCAGCCAGACTGAACTTCTGACCCTCCCGTCTCCAAGGGCTAGAAGACAGGCACCTGCCACCACACCGTTGTTTTATGTATTGCTGGGGCTGGAATGCAGGGCTGGGTTTAAGATTCTACTGTCCCCATGAGGAGTGAACCCATGGGGAGGGATGCATGCAAGGCTCTAGGACGGAGGGGAGTGGAGGAGGGCATTACTATCAAGAACAAAGCAGAGGGGTGAGACATCAGGCTGTGTGTATACATTGAGCTAAAGGGCAGCAGAAGCAAGCACACAGCAGTACATGGAGAGTCTGTGGAACTCCTCTGCTGTGTCTCCCGGTTAGGCGTTTTTGTTTCTGTCAAGTAGCAAGAGCTGGGTGTAAGGGCAAAGAAGAGCTATGAGGAGCTTCTGAAGAAGGGAGAGGCTAGAAACAGCTGTCTCAGCAAGTAAGAGAGAAACTGACTCCAGGAGCCCTTGAAATCCTCAGCTCGGTTGTTGTTCCAAGGAGCTACACTGGCAAGAACTGGGGTAGATAAAGCATGTTGTGTTTAATTAGGGTTGCAGGCAATTAATCCAGAATGATGAAACTGTGTAAGAATAAGATGATAGTAGGGATGGGAAAGAAGGTTCTGGAAAATGAGAGGAAGGTACTGTGTCGATAGATCACACTGCAGGCTAAGGTCTGGGGGTACTGATGTGAGAAAGATGCGGGCTAGAAAGAAAGACGGTCCTGGCCAGAGAGGTGAAGTGTGGGATTGAGAGAATCCAATGTCACAGCTTTCAGTGATAGCCATGTCTACGGCTGGTTTTGAAAGTTAGTGGCTGAATTAGAGATGAACAAATTTGTAGCAGTTAGACTTCAAACAGTGTCCAAAATAGAAGCATTGTGTATATCTAGGATGAAATGACCAATTAAGATAGATCCACAACCAGCCAAAATGCAGAGAATAAATGACTATGGAGTGCCCAGTCATATATCGATAACATAACTACTATACCAAGGCTGGAAGAAAATCACCAAAGGAGGAGACAGAAAGATTATAAGAACTGAAGGATGAGGATGTCCCATCCCAAGACAAAGAGTTACAAAAAATTCAATGACTACCAAGATGGAGAAACAGTCTTCTTATCAACTAGATAGTATCTCCAGTTCCAATGGTCACCCTCAAACACATGTGCTCAAGAGATGTTCTAAATGGTCTTGGTAGGCTCCATGTGTGTGCATGCATGCGTACATGTGTATTCATGCATGCTTGCATGTGCGTGTGTGTGCTTGTGTGCGTGCATGTGTGCATGCATGTGTATGTGTCAAGAATATTTAAAGAAGAATCACAGAAGAGGTCATGAACTTGATAGGAAGTAGGTGGGGGTTGTAGGATCCTAGGCATTGGAGTGGGAGAGGAAAGGGTTAAAATGATGTAAATACAGTACTCATGCATGAAATGCTCAAAAAAGTAAACAAAAATTAAATTAATGTTCCTAAACAAAACCAGATCTGCTAAAAATTCATAGATTAGTATTCACAATTTTTTCCAAAGACAGAGTCAAACTAGAATAATATTAAACAAAGCCAGAACTGTTGAAAAATATGATAACAAGACAAAGATAACTACATGGCTTCTCACTACATCAACCAATAATGTTAGAAATGATGGAATCATGTCTGGCTATCAAAAATGAGAACCCTTGATGATCAAAGTTCTTACAATGTGATATATTACCTAATTTAAAATTATTTAATAATGGAGATTTGTTTTATCAATGGATTCGCACAATAAATAAGCAAAGAATATAAAATTCTTTAAATGCACATGTGCGCAGAATCCTGTGTGTATATGTATATAGAAATTCTATCCAGATAAACATCTCCCTCGGATAAATGCCAAGATTTATTCTCATAAATGCATAATTGCCGGTGATCACCTTGAGCCAGAGGTAGCTTAGACAACCTTAGGGCAGGTTGGTCTTAGCTCCTATGTCCTAGAATGTGGCCTCTCTGTATCTGCTGCTCTTTCTGGGGTTTTAAATGACACTTCAAGGTATTGATGCTCTATGTCCTGGCTTGACTCAGCCTCAAACTACCCTCCCTGCTGCACAATCACAAGCACAAAAGGCTCTGTGGGAACTTTCAAGATCTGGCTGTCACTTGTCCCCTAGAGGACAAATTCTTCCCCTGTAACCACACACCATTTAGAAGGCTTTCAGAAGATGAAGAGAAACCAGCCCATGCATCCCTGCCCAGCACACCCTTCTTCAACGACTCGGGGACTGGTGACTCTGGCAGAAATGTCCCTGTCACTTCCTGCTTGACCTCACTGAGAGGACTAGTCTGAACCCTCTAAGGAGGAACCACTACCATGCCCTGCTCTCACAGGGAAGCGTTCCTTCAGTCCTCACCTGCTACAGATTGCTCCCAGGCACCTCCCGTTGCTTATTAACACGTAATTTCTGCAGTATAAGGAACCCCCTGACAGAAACCACGTTCTCACTACCAGCAACCAGAATCTCCTGTGGTCAGTTAAACCAATGCCATATCTAGTTATTCTCTACTCAAAGCCCTGCAAAAGACCACCTCATATCCACACAGCTGAGGTTTGGGCACAGCCCTATAAGGTCCAGACCCTGGTGCTGGAGAATTGTCTGTAATCTGTCAATCATGTTTTAAATAAATGCTGA
>LOEQ01004010.1:38695-79807 GCA_001685075.1 Bramus lutescens
AACTTATAGAGATCTCTGTGTGATTTTCTTTGGGGCTTGCCGACTGTGGGGAACTGGGTGGGACAGAAACCCCAACAAGCAGACCCTTCATGTTACAAGACCCCTTGCAGGAAAGGTGTTACGGAGCCAATGCTGGAGCCAGGGGTAAGCTTGGGGTAAAGTAGCAACAGAGACAGCACACACAGGTGAGAGAGGAACAAAGAGTTCCCTGCAGGTTCAAGAGAAGCAAGATGAGAGGTGAGAGGGAGCTTGGAATGTTTGCTTTCCCGTCACTGTGTTTGGCGGAAGCACCATGCTGCTTGCTGGAACCCAGTTCCTCCACAATGCAATACACACCAGCTTTGGGAACTCCAAGGCCTGAAGGGTCCACAAAGCTGGCTCTCAAAGGGCTTTGGGCATGAGAAAAAGGATTAGATTTTCATCTCTAAAGTGTGAGATACTGGCAGAGTAGTTCTTACCACATGGTCCAGGGGCGTAACAATCACGTCTTCCCAGATATAGTGTATCAAAGCTACATTTTCTCTCCCTCTAGGTCTGGGCAAGAAACTTCCCAACATTCCAGAAAGAAGGACAAACTTCCACTTTCTCTCTAAATGACACTTAAACGAAGGCTCTTGGAGAGGGGAAAGGGCTGTTGGTAAAGTTCTACTACTCAGGCATAAGGGACTTGAGTTTGATCACCAGAACCGAAAGTGTGTGTGTGTGTGTGTGTGTGTGTGTGTGTGATTACACACTTCTGTAATCCCCACACAGGGGAGGTAGAGGCAGGAGGGTCCCTGGGGCTTTCTGAAATGCAGCTTAACAAATCAGTGTGTTCCGGGTTCTGTGAGAGACTGTCTCAAAACCCTCAGGGCAGATGGACAGGGTGCTGACTGCACCAGTGCAAGTACTTATTGCGTAAGTCTGACCTCCTGAGTTCAATGCCCCAAACTCACATGATGGTGGAAGGAAAGATAGGATCTCCACATGTGCACTGAATCATGCGTACACACACACACACACACCATGAACACATACATACACCTACATAAATACAAAATAGGTTCTAGCACAGAATAGGTTCTCAAAAATGTTAAGTATAGGAAATTAATGGACAACAAACAGCTAAATTAGCTTTAATATGGTTTGTGTGAGTGTCACCTCCACTCAACATTCCAGACTTAATATCTCTAACTTTAAAAGGCCTTATTTATATATAGTCTCAAAGTCCTTTTGCAAACTCCAACCCCATTCAGAAAGCCTTCGGATTCAGGCTGCCTTCGTTCACCAAATTTATAGGAAAGACAATCTTGAACCATCTGGTGCCTATTTAATTTTTAACCAACTCTCCCTTGAAATATTTCTTTCTTCTTTCTTATTTTGTCCTAAAAACTTGGCTATGAGCTAAACTGCACCATCTGTGACTTCCAGTAAATACAACTGTTGCTAATGAAATTACCCAGTTTCATCATTTTGATTTAAATGTCTCGCCTGTTTTTCCCCTGACCTTTTGTTGCTTGCCATCAAACTCAAGCGCTTGTGAATTTAGATACATACGTCCATGTAGGTCAGTCTTGAAGAATAAATCTTCTGTGTGAAGCCCAGGATGCTCAGCCAAGCCGGCTCAGCAGGCTGACATGAGAGGTGGGGGCCAGAGCTGTGCAGAGAAATATGGATGGCACTTGTACCCGTCCACTCAATGTGCGCAGGGCCCCAGGGCAGACCCCCGCCTTGTGACCAAGTGGCCACACGGTCTGGCTTGCCGGCCTCCCATTTGTTAAGATGCTAGTGATATTAATGAGCTTCGATACTGGAGTCCATTCCTTGGCCTTTGGTGTGATTCCTTTCTGCACAGGAGTGCTTGACCTGATTGAAGAAAAAGTCTAAGTTCAGAGACTCTCAACTTGGCCCAAGTAGAGAGAAGGCCTTTCATTAAATGAAAAGAAATCAGATTAACTCCCTGCCAGGTACAACTTAGGCATTGCTCGGCTATATAGTGGTGGCCTCAGTAAAGAAATGTGAAGGGCCACAGGAAACACTCACCCATCAAGTCAGCCATCAGGTTATTGTAGGTACAAATGTCTACTATCTTATATGAGAGAATTGGGGCCTAGGCCCTACGAGATGACATGGGGGCTAAAAACGCCAGCTACCAAGCCTGATAACCTGCTTTTGAGCTCTAGGGACACACACGGTAGAAAAAGAAAAGCAACTTCTGCAAATTGTCCTCTGCTATCCACACATGCCTTGGCATGTGCCTCCCTACAAAGGAAATAAATTAAAATATAACTTTAAGAAAGGACTGGAAATAGGATACAAAAGAAGCATCCAACCCTGAGTCTTTTCTCTGAAGTAGGTCCTGGGCTAAACCCTATAAGAAACCATTCACTTGATCCTCACGTTAACCCCTGACCCAGCTTGGCTCTTGTTCCCACGCCACAGCTGAAGAAGCGAGGCTCACCCAGGTGAGCACTCCAGGGCTCTGCATCTCTACTTTTCATTGCATTTCCCAATCTTGCTCGTGGTTTGTGCGCTAGAATACCACTACCGCTCTGGGAACCAAGGACGCAAAACTGAAAGGGACTGTCTTCGCCCACTGTCTGGGGAAGTGAGACATAAAAATGCAAATCCACCATCTGAGGGAGGCTATGAAAGGGTAGGAAAAATATTCTCAGGTCGCAGCAAGAGGAAGCGTCTGTCTGGGAAAGATTGGCTGCAGAAAAGACATTGGGCCTGGGATTAGAAGGGGAATGGGGATTGGCTGGTTAAGATGGAGAAAGATGATGGCAAGGCTGGGCGCCCAAAGGAGGGCATGTGCCTGACAAACACACACAAGGGGAGTTGGTACCTGAGAAGGGATGGCCATGTCCTTCTTGCTTCAACTCAGAGACTTCAGAACATGTCTCAGAGCTAGGGAGATTCTGTGTGCAAAGTTCTGGCTGTGCAAGTGTGAAGATGGACTTCAGATGCTCAGCCCATTCAAGTGTGAAGACCAACTTCAGATGCTCAGATCCCACATAAGCAGCATCTAATCCAGGGTCTCCTATGGTGTTACGGGAGGCAGAGTCAGGAGAATCAACAACTCTCCCACCAGGCAGCCTGGCATAGCAGGCTATGAAAACAAACCAATGACTCTGCCTCAAACAAGGAAGATTAACCACCACCTGCTTGCCATAGTACACACATGACACACTTGCGTTGGCACACATGTGCACACACACACACAAAACATGGCCCCCAAAGCTTTCTCTCACAGGCATCACACCTGGCTATTATTTACTCAAAAGACCAGCAGAACATAGCTCTTTATGTACATAATTGTCATTAGCTTCAGGATTAGCTAAGATGGCTGTAGTCAGCATCCTAAGATCAGATATATAACAGACTCAAGGGGTGGAAAACTACACCCACCAAACAAATCTACTCTTCTTTATCTTTTCATCGTTTTTGGTTTGAGAATGACATTTCAGGGACCCAAAAGGAGATCTCAGTGGAAAAGCTGCTTTTAGTGTCCCAGTGGCAAAGCGGTGTCTGATGTCTGTAGATGCTGTCACTGCAATATGACCCACCTCTGCAGTCCCAAAGGCAGAAACCTTTGGTGTCCATGGTGTTTCCTTGTCAGGATGAGCCTTCAACGATGCTGATGCTGGCAAGGGAGAGCTATATGCGAGGGCTGCATCCAGGAACACCTCCACCAAGAGGAGGTTGGGTCAGCCGGCTCCTCCAAAGGCCCGTGAATGAAGGGATCAGCATTACTGTGCTCCAACAGAGTTTTAAGGCAGGATGGAGAGGATTGCAGGCTAGATTCAGTTCTTTGGTATAATTTGTCTAAGCCTAAATTAGAAGTTCCCCCAAGAAAGCTATCATTGGGCCACTACGTAGATGCTTGCAAAAATAATCTCCTTTTCATTTTTCTCTTGCATGTGCATGTGTGTGGTATGTGCATCCATGTGTGTTTACATGCATGAGGGCTCAAGTGTGTGAACTCCCATGTTATATATTCTCAAACACGATAAGGAGAGTAGAAAACCAGTGAAACTCACTTTCCCTAGTCCCCTCTATTTACTGGTTTGCCAGATTAAATAAAATGTTCCTTCAAGCCCAAACTCAGCTTTGGAAACTTCTCGGCTCTGCCTACTAGAAAACATTTCCCTGAATGGGAACTGACCAGAGTGTGAATCCAAATGATCAACAAGACCTAGTCCTCTGGAAGAGCAGCTCATGCTCTTAACTGCTGAGCCATCTCTCCTGCTTCAAGAGAAGCATTTTTGTGGTGGGTAGTGGCCAATGTAGAGATGCATAACTCGTCAAAGTTCTAAGAAAAAGTGGCCACGAATGCTCAACCATAGATGAGTGAGAAAGCAGCACCGTCAATCTAGACTTAAGAGTCAGTGAAATAGCCAAGCGTAGTAGAGAAAGGCTGGGCTCAGGGTTGGGCCTCTTAGGGTCTGATTGCATCCTGCTTCCAAACCACAGAGGTGTCTATGAAGAGCTCTCCCATCACCTAGCCAAAGAGAAGGTCTTCCAAGTCAGACAACTGCAGCCATGGAGACTTTAGTAAATAGAGGTTGGCTTGTATTGGTGACACTGAAAGAAAAATCAGCCAGTTTCTCTCAAAGTAAACTCTTGGCTGAACTTAATGCATATCCTGTCTGCCAGACGGTGAGTTCTGCCAGAGCTGTGTTCTATCTGTCAGACCTGTGAGTCCTACAGGAACTGTGGCTCACAGGCATGTCAGTTGACTTCCCTATATATTTGTTACTTTTGTTTATTTGCTTTGCTTGTTTAGCTTTCCTTTTGGCAGAGGTTCCCAGCATACAGCCCAGGCTGACCTTGAATTTGCAACCCTCCTACCTCAGCCCCCTGAGTGCTGGGATTACAGGTGTGCACCACCAATCTAAATATTAGTTTCCTCATCTACATAGTGAAATTAACAAAACAAAAACATCTTAAGGGTATTTCTCCTGTGGGAGGAAGGATTGTGAATTCTTTTCATTTCACAACTTCCTACCATATATCGTTTTTATAGTAAGGGAAACAGTGGTGATATAAAATAAAAGACGATCTAGCTGCTTTTGGAAATGTTAGTCTTCTCATCACAACCAGTGTGGATTTTGGTTGTTTCTTTTCTCATTTTCCTGTGGCCTGCGGATCCCTCACTCACTTTCTAAAGCTGCCGTGATGTTTGATTTTCTTCTATGCCAAAAGAATGCAGCCTGGGAATTCCTTGCCATGCTTCCCGGAGATCACAGCAGAGTCTGCAAGGAAACTTCCTGCCTGGGAACATGTGGTCCTCACACAGGATCTTCTGCTGTTCCTCCAAGTGTGACACTCGCCATCCCTCCATTTCCTCCATCCCTCTTACAAAAGCTCCCAGAGAAATAGCAACTGCCAACTGCCCCCCCCTAAATTTTGGTGCAGCTGAATTTACTACAGGTACCGGAACCTGAGATGGCATCACCACCCTGAGGATGGAGAGGGAGCCTGGAGCTTGGAGGCTGCTGAACCCTACAGGATTCATCTGAGACAAAGACATGCCACTTCAACTCCTCTACCTCAAAGCATGGATATTTAAATTGCATGGCTAGGTAACAGGTGTCAACCATTAAAACCGTCACACGAAAGGCTTTTGCTTAAAATATGCATTATCCTCTGCCCTAAATGGGCTGTCTAGATCACAGTTCTTCCTGTAAGACTAGAAGAGGGGTAGAAAGCCTTAGGAGACAAAAGTAGTGGATGACTCAAGGATGCAACTTTTCCCAGACACAGCAGAGGAGATGCACATATGAACCCCCATAGTGGTACGCAGAGAGCCCACACGAGCTCAAGCCGGACAAACGTTACAGTATAGAGGGATGGGGGTGAGCGCAAAGTCCCTGTCCTGGCCGAGGAGCTATTAGTATTTGCTACTGTGAGAGAGAAAGACAGTTTTCTTCAAGGGAGTGATACTTGGTTTATCAACCATGCTCCAAGACAGGCCCTGCCCCATGCCCAGGAGTAGGCCAACACAAACTGGTCTCCACGGATTTGATTTTCTATTTAGTTTTGAAATAGAGCAGTGGCTCAGGAAGCTGTGTGGGAGGATCTGGGAGGAGTTGGGGGGACAAATATGCTGAAAATATTGTATGAAGTTCTCAAAAAACAAATAAAAACATTATTTAAAATATTCATTACAATGTTAATTTTCTTAATCTTTTTGTTTGTGATGGTATCGTGATGGAACCCACTACTTTGTATGCTAACCTTAAAAAACAAATATAAAATACCATAGGGAATATTAAAGAATTATACCCATGTTAAACGTATCTGCAGGCACATGTAATGGATCCTTATAAAATATAGAAATCTTGGGAACTGGGGAGGTGGGTCAGTGATTAAAGTGCCGTGACACAAGCGTGTAGACTGGATTTCAGACCCCTGGGGTCCACTCCAATATCCAGAAGTCATCACAGTCCACCTTTAATTCTAACCTTAGAAGTCAGACATGGGACGCCTGGAGCAAACTGGCTAACAAGACTAGCCGTATCAATGAGCTCTGGGTTTGACTGAGTGGCCTTGCCTCATCAAATAGAGTGGAAGAGTAACTGAGCATGATTCTTGACATCAACTGCGAGCACAGGAGTACATGTGTAGGTATACATGCAAATGTGCTGTGCATACATGCCTACGTGAAACTGGGAAAAATAGAAATCTGGGAACACAGGTCAAGTATCCTACATTCATGTTACTTTAGCTATTGCCGCACACCTTTGTGATATATCAATTATAAATCTGCACTTATCTCCTTACAGTTTCTGAGATCAATAGTACATTCACAATTAGTGTGAAGGCCGAATTGTCATTAACAGCAAATTGGTGATTTCTATATTAATTGATTAATTAGTTTGTTTGTTTTGAGACAGGCTTTCCCAATGTAGCCCCGGATGTCCTAAACTCACCCGGTAGACCAGGCTTACCTTGAACTCAGAGAGATCCTCCTGCCTCTGCCTCCTGAATGCTGGGATTAAGACATGCACCACCGCCTGGTGAACTCTACATTCTTGAAAGAAACCAGAAGCCATCAGATAACTACTCCTTGGTCAGTGGTGATTCTGATTGAGCTCAGCTTTTTGATCTGTGCCAGGCAGATGGCTGTGTTCTCTTCTGCCCTCAATCTGTAAAGATGCATTTTGTAGTGTCTCCACCTCATGTGGAGCTCATTTTCTCTTTTGATTGCCTGAGATGTTGTCCTGAGGTCCAACAATGAATGAATGGCTACGTATTCACGTCCTGTGCACACACGCACACACATAAAAATATCCACCTTACAACCTGTCCCTATTGTTCAAGTTGTTCTTACAGGAAGACGTAGTGTATTTCTTTACAAAGAAAGTTTTTAAAAAGAGAGAGAAAATGAAACGAAACAGTGACTGTTCCCCCAGTGCAATTACTGTGTCAAATATTCCCCTGGGGAAAGGGATTTGCTCTTATTGTGAAATAAATTATTCTGGAAACCAGGCTTCGGCAGTCACTTTTCTATTTCCCCAGGCAGTATTTTCCCACTACTGCTCTCAAAACTCACTTTTGCTGATACACATATGGGAGGCTGGAAATAGTCAAAATTATATGTTTGAATTTTAAATATATTTCCATTTTCTATAAATGTTAGCAGCTCCCCAGATTATCAGGGGGCACTCCATGGTTCATCCATCGCCTGTCCCAGAAATTGCTGGCTGGTCTTCCTCGTCCCCAAGAAGAGACAGAGATTCTCTTATCAGCTCTTACCCTCTACATATCAGGGTCTCTATCCCCACAGCTGCAGCTTGCCTAGAACACTTGGAAAGACAAGGTCCAATGGGAAGCTGCAAAGGACAGAGAGGAGCAGGCTTAGTTCACCCTCCTCCCCACAATCTAGCATCCCCCAGATAAGTTCATTTCCCATACCAGCCCAGCATGAATTCTCTGTGGGTCCCAACCAGGCATTCCCTGCGCAGTAAGCACACCATCAGCCTCGCATCCTGTCCATTTCAAACCACTGGACAAACTCCTCTCAGCCCCATTCTGAACAAGACAGAACTTTCAGTTAGTTGTGGAATCCACACCTGCCAGAACTCACTCTGACTCCTCTTAACCCACAGAAAGGCAGATTCTTTCAAAACTCATTCATTCCTTTTCCTTATCCAAACCACAGAGAAAAGCAGGGTTTCTGGAATGAGGTGATGCGGGGGGGGGAGGGGAGATTGGGGATACAGAGAGCAAATAAATGTTGGGCATGAAAGTGAAGTCAGTGGCTACATGCTCTGTGTCCCAGTTAGGGCCAGGGTCTGTGACGTTCTTCTAGGTAATGGGCCTCACTGATGACCTCTTCTGCAGGCTTTCTCAGTCTCTAAGTGAAAAACTTTCAACAAAATACAGTGGCAGTGGGTATTTCCTGAGATCTTAAGTGTGTGCCAGGCCTTCATCCAGGGACTCTAGATGTTTTAACTTGTTCAATTCACATAGTCCTTAAAGGTGAGCACCATTGGGAAGGCTCTGCATTTCAATGATTGTGTGTTGTAGCTACACTACAGGTATTGTCTCCTGCAAGGGTTTTGAATGCCAACAGGTTGAATAATAAGCTTCTACTGAGTTTGTGTGTGTGTGTGTGTGTGTGTGTGTGTGTGTGCGTGATGTGTGTCTGTGTACATGTGTATGTGTGTGTAAGTACAGTACATATTCATTCTAATTCCAAACATTGCATTGACTCTTTCACACACAAATTAAAAATAAAGCAGCGGCATTAGGACTATGCAAAGGCTAAGAACACAAACTGTGGCGTAAGCCCAAGCCACATCTCCGTATCACCACACTAACTGTGTGACCACATCTAAATGACCTGACCTTTCTAGGCCTCGCCTGTAACATGAGCACAACAATAGAGTTTTCCTGAAGGGGTAGTTGGAAGGATTATTATCTAAGGAAAGTACAGAGTGCAGAGCCCAGCGCTCAGCGAAAGTCACACAGATGCTCTACTCATCTTCCTCTGTCGACAGAAGATTCTTACAGACATGGGACAACTGGGATGGACGGATTCGCCACAAAAACTACAAGTGCTCTCTTTGTGGGTTCTCACCAGTAAGCAGTAAGAGACTTTACACACTATTCTTTTCAGTGTTGATTTCGTTTGGGTATTTAAGAATATCCCTGCCTTTGACCCATGCCTGGGGTTTTCCGTAAAATACAGAAACTAAAGACGAACTTGGTAAAAGGAGGGAAGAGGACACCAGAAACAGACAGACAGATGTGGAGTTATCAGAAATTATATGTAATTTTCACAGAAAGGAATATTAAGAATTCTACTCATTTCTGTGCTTGTCAGAAATAATACATTCTTGATGTACAGAATTTAGGAAATAAAACCCAAAATGTTCTTAAATTTCCTCTTTAAATATTTGTTTTTAGTTAATGAGTATTTTGCCTGTGTGTGTCTGTGTATATGCACCACGACGTGTGATGTGCTGGAGGAGACAAGGAGAGGACAACAGAACGCGGAACATGTGAGCTGTCATGTGGGTGCTGGGATCTGAACTGGGGTCCTCTGAAGAGAGGCCAGGGCTCTTAACAATTGATCCATCTCTCCAGTCCCCCCAAAACATTTTAAAAACTAAAAGAGGACTGGGAGGTGACTCAGTCAGTAAAGAGGGCTCCCACCAAACCTGAGATGTCAGCTGGATCCTGGGAATTCACACAGTGGGAGGAGAGAATGGACTTTTGCAAGTTGCCCTCTGTCCTCTATACATACATGCCACATGCATACACAGTCACATACGCATAAATAATCAAATCTGAAGACGAACAGGACGAATTGAAAGCATCGCTGTTCATCTGACAGCTGATGATAGTTTCCTGAGGACTGAGACTTAGCAAACGGGCTGACGATAGGTATCCATTCTACTTGGTTGGTCGTCGACAGAAGAACTGTGAACTGTCAACCACGGCTCCTAGACAAACCACCCAGGGAACAATAATTTAGCCAGTGGCAGTCAATTAAGTGATCACCATCCCTATTTTTCTGAATGGTCAGAAGAGCCCATAGGCGACAGAGAGGCCACTGATGCGGAGGAAGGGAAGATGGGCTAGCAGAAGAGGAGGCAGGTGGCAGGCTCGTAAGCAGACCATCCCCAGGCCCCTAGAAGAAGACAGTTCTTTGCTTGACTGATAATGAAATTGTTAGCAGTTTTAAGTGAGTGGGTCCTCTGCTGACTTTCATCTGTACATCTGCTGTCTGAGGGCCACGTTGAGAAGGACCACACGGGAGATCATCCGTTATTTTCTGCAGGTTACTTCTTAAATGTTACGGTGGTCATCTTGGTTATAAGCCTAAATACCAACCTGGCAACATATTCCCCTGTTAACAACTCTCTCCCAAAGAGAGCAAAATGGGGAAATCGAAACAGACCCTGCATAGATTTTTTTTCAGGGCTGTGTGGAAGTTGGTAGTAGCGCAGTTGCGAATGAACTGGCATTTAAGCACTTAATCTGCTGACCTTGAATCCCACAGCAACTTCTTGTCTCTTAAAAACCGGGAACATATAAAAATTATATGTGCGTCAATTATTTTAATCATTTTTGTTTAAATTTATCTTTCTCAATTTTGGCTCATTGGTATTGTAACCCGGTATCTCTTGTCGTTTCATATCCATTCATTAATATTCATTGAAAGTATCTGTGACTTCAATAAGCCCAGGCTAACATTTTATAATGTATTCGGGAGTATTACTATTAAAGATTTTGAACCACCACCCCCTTCACTGAAAGTGATACTTGGTGCTTCATAAGAATGCAAGTGACTTCCCAGAGATGGGCTGAAGGAATGAATCAGGGTGGACTTGAATTTCTCTTAGGGAGGAACGCCTCCACGCACAACTGCAGAATAGGTGGGGGTCATATCATTGCCCTTCCACTCAAGAAATTCTTACTGAGGGAGGCTCAAGTATTAAGCCCAGAGCTGACTACTTTAGCCCTCAGCTGGGGTTCTTGCTAACATGGGGTCTCAGTTAGGTGTCAGGTATTTTAGGGATCTCCTGCACAGCCTAGTTCCAGCTATGTGAGAGACCCTTTTTCAGGGGTCTTGCAGAGAATAAGAAAGCAGGATGCCTGTACACACACACACACACACACACACACACACACACACACACCCCTCTTGCAAAACTGCACAGCATTTTGGTTACCAGTATTGGCTATTTCGGAAGAAGAAATCCACAGATTTCACCCTATCAAAAAGAACTTCAAAGGGAGGAAGTTTCCAGGCTCTGATCACTATCAGCTCCTTTGGTCAATATAGAAAGAGCTATATTTTTCAAAAGAGAAAAGTTGTAAGGCTAAACAAATGAACAATGAACAAATATTGGTCCACCTATGTCCTCTACCAAGAGGTCCAGCCACGAGGAGTGCTGGCTTACAAGGAAACTGTTGGATCCAGGGGTAGGGGGAATAAATGAAAATGGGAAGGAGAAGAAGGGAAGAGAAAGGGAGGAGAATGGAAAAGAAGGGAGTGGGAAGGGAGGGAAAAGGGAAGAATGAAGAATAAAGGAGAAGGGAGAGGCATGGGAGAGAACAGAGTCAGAAGGGAGCAAGACCCACTACTGAAATCATAATAATGAAAGCATTTTGTATTAGAGCTGGACCATGAACCACAGTGTGTAGAAGAGCCAACCAGCATCCAAAGACGCCTTACACATGGCGATCTTAGGCATTCCAGCTCTTCTGTCCCCACTCCAAATAGCCATGAAGGTCACATTAAGAAACTCTGGCACCACCGTTGACCTTCACTCAGGTGCTGTGGTTTGGGTAGGGTTTGAACATGTTGAAATTTATCCCTATTGAGAGATATTGTGAAAGGGGAATGTAATTGAATTATCTTAGACAGGGGCAGGTGAATAAGATGAGTTATGGGCATTAGGGTAGAGCACCCTGAATCTTAGTGGCTTCATCAGAAGATGGAGAGACCAGAAGAGAGAGATGGCCATCTCTGTCTCCCTTGTCATGAAGCCTCTGACACTGCCTTGGGGGGGATTCTGCCATCACTAGATGTAGTCCCCCAACCTTGACTTCCAGAAGTATGTGCTCAAATAAACCTCTTCTCACTGAAACTTATCCAGTGTGCTACAGAAAACAGACACAGAACCTTTGCTTCAGTCAGCTTTTGAAAGTGGGCCAGGGTACGCTAAAGATCTGGATGTGGTCCAGATCTTTCCCACACTGCCAAAGGAGATGTCCACTAGTAAACCCCACATCTTCCACATATAATATGGAGTCTAGGGGTACCATTATTGAAACCTCTGGAGGAATGAGCCTGGAGTAGGCATTGCTCTGCTCCTCACATGTAATGTGCTAACCTTGTCCCCACTTGCCACCAACCTTCCTTTCCCTTGGCTGCCCCATCAGCCATGTTCACTTTTCTAGTTCGTTTTCCTATCTAGCCCTTCACTTGGGCATCCCCCTCAAATGTGGGCTCAGCAAACATCAAGCAGCCCTTGAAAGGCTCTGGCTAGACATTGTACAGTCTACAGTATCCTGTTCTGATTCTTGGCACTTGCCACATGTGAAGCCATGCTCAGTGGACAAACGGTTTCTAACAGCCCAGAGACTTGGTCTGCTGTATTCAAACATAATGTCACAGTCCCTTGCCTCTGATAAACTCATGCCCCATGCTCTGGATACCAAGATGTTTACTTTGTGACTATCAGCTCAGTGATATCAGCTACCGAAAACAGTGTTTAAAATTTTTGCCTAAAATCTTGGGGCTGGGATATAAGTACCTTCTGCTCCTGCTGAGAGTTAACATCTTGAACTACAATAAGGGAGCAGAGAGTAGGAACTGAGAATAATGGGAGTCTTGTAATTCTCAAAGTCTGCCTCTAGTGACAGCAAAGCCACACCTCCTAAGCCTACCCAAAGAGCACCACCGAGGATTGAATATTCAAATTCCCAAGACTATGGGGGCGTCTCATTCAAACCGCAATATCTATACATCCCACTCCTCACGGCAGCTCTCTGAAATATTCATTTCTTCTTTTCCAATGGACAAAGAACTGAAACGTGAAAGAATCTCACAAGGGTAACATTGGCATTGCAATAATCAGCCTTACTACATTACTTCTGCCTGTCTTACAGATATTCACTGGAAAGCAAAATTTTTTTTCTGAAAAGTATTTTTCAAATGTCCAGAAGAAATGCATGCAAAAGAGCATGGCTTCTCACGTGGCAAATGCAGAGTCAGAGAAGGCTACCAAGAGATGGATGACTTTAAAAATTCACCCATTCGCTGAATACGGAGCTTCTACTATGCATCAAATGTTCTTGAGATGTGAGTGGAGTAGCCATTGGGGCCTTCACCACCTGTGCATGGAAAAGAGCCAGCCGAGAATATCCAAACATGCAAACTCCCACAGAGCAATGCTAGACTGCTGATACTAGTCTCTCTTCTGTGGCTTGTGTGTCTTCTCTTCTGTGGCGCACATGTTTCTCACACTCTGTCTCTAGACCCACATCAAAATCTACTTTAAAAAGACTGCTTGTCTGAAGAGCTTCTCTCAAGGGTTTTACAAACCTAGGTTTCAAGGGGAAAAAAAAAATTCGTTCCTCCTGAAAGAAATTCTAAATGTTGTAAAAATAGGCATGCCAGCATGCCCGATAGTAGTAATTTGAAGTAACCAAATTTGCATTTGGTGACATTGCTCAATCGGTAAAGTGAAAGCTCAATAAGTAGTCCCATCTCCTAAAACCAATGTACAAAGCCACACAAGACGTCAAGTACATATAATTCCAGTGGGGATTTGAAAGAGAAGGTCCTCAGGCTCGGTGCCTAGCCTCCCAACCTAGCTGGTGAGCTTCAGAGTAGTGGGAAACCCTGTCTCAAAACTGAAAGGTGGAAGGCACGTGATGATTCATGCACCAAGGTTGTCTTCTAGCCTTCACACACACGTGTAGCTGTACATATAAAATGTAAGTGTGCATATGTGTGCGTGTGTGCATGCGCACACACACACATGCACACAAGAAATGCCTAAATTCCTGTAATCCCATGTGATTAATAGAGGGATTTGGAGATGAAATGGTCAAAGAAAAACTAGCCATAACCAGAAATGAGTTGGCTCACCTCTGTCACTCTCTCTATTAGAAAAACGCTGCCTCCTTGTGTTCCAGCATGTCTAGCATAGTCTTTGCAAGATAATCCTTTCCACAATTTCACATACACTAAACCTTTTGGATAGTGATTCTTGCCCAGGAGCATATTTTCCTTAGAGAGTGGGCAAACTCCTCTGGGTAACCCTGGGTAGGACCAGAGTCATTACATAGTTTGAGAATATATATTCAGTCACATGTTTTGATAGTTGTAAAATAGAGACAAATAACCAATATTTTCCTAACAGGGCAACTAGCATTATTTGCCTTATTTTTGTTCTTTACCCAGAAGGCAATAAACTGTGATGGAGATAAGAAGGTGAGCAAAAAGAAAGGAGTACACCAAGACCTTGCAAGTGGCTCCGGGAGTTACAGGTTTCTTCAAAGTATTGACTTCCAAACGTCAAGAGACTGCCCTTTCCCACTCTCAATTTCCATTTGGAATAAGTAGATAATGTGACTAATTTTCATAATTTTCTTGGTTCTCCATATGGATTTAATGTTCACAGTCCCTGCTATGATGATCATGGCATTAGTTGGGGGGCCTTGAGAGGTAAGGGAGTGAGGGCAAAGCCTTCTTGAATGAGACTAGAGCTCTTAAAATATGGGACACAGGATATCATCCTCCCAGGGCCACTTGAAGACATGGCAAGAAGATGACCTGATCATTACAAGCTAGAAAAATCCCCCACTCTGGGTCCTGACATTTGACTTCAACTGCCTGGACTGTGAGGAATCAATGTCAGGTTTTAAAGCCATGACATGACATTTGTTACAACCCATGACATTTGTTGTGACACTCTGAGCTTCCTCAGACTGTAGTTTTTGACATGTGTTCCTATAACCAGATCCCTTCAATTACACCTTGCATAACTTCAGAGGAATGAGCCATGGTGGCTCTAACCCTTCTTCATCCTGAATGTTTTAGATTGGCGAGCCGGTTTCAGCTTTGGTATCACCAATCCCTGCAGACCAAAGAGAAAGGGGGACAGCTTTGCCAATCTCAGAGATCCACAATGAAACATCAAATGTCTACAATAGTGTCAGAGACCTGAAAGGCTGGCCTGAACCTTTATGCCCAAGTACTCTAAATACATGCCAGCACTATACAAAAACAGGTCTGTCTTCTGCAGTGGTTCTCAACCTTCCTCATACAGTTCTTGATGGTGTGGAGAGCCCCAACCATAAAACTGTTTTCGTTGCTCCTTCATAACCGCAATTTGGCTAATGTTATGAACTATAATGATATGTAGGATATCTGATATGTGACCCTGGTGAAAGGGTCATTCTACCTCCAAAGGGGTCACAACCCACAGGTTGAGAACTGCTGTCCTACAGCAAGGTCCATAACAAGATGTAGAGTTTTAAGTAATGCATTGCTCTTCTCTGTGTCGTCTCCAGAACATACAAAGAGCACTACGGCAGCCACAAAATCAGGAAAGATGGTCCGGTGGTACCCAGGTAATCTGGGTGATTTGACAGAGTGTCTGCCTCCGGAGTGGCTTTCATTACCTCATGCCAGGAGAGGCAGCATCCATTCCGATGGGTGTGGACGGCTAAGAGGGCATCGCAAGGATAGGCTATGTTCTCTGCGCTACATTTTACTCCCCATGGACTTTGAGGACAGAGAATGCTGAGTGAATGAATGCACAGGTCCCACCAACAGTCAAGATGACCAGGGACCCCTTAAGCAGGGTGAGAGGGAGAGGCGGGTCTAATCCCCAAGAGTCCCAGAGGCAAGTGCAGCTGCCTCCCTCAACAGCAAGGTGAGGACAGTGAGCCCCGAGGCCACAGAGAGAGTTGCCTTTCCCTTAGTTCTACAGGATGTTTGCTTCTCAGATTTGATGTGTGTATCCATCACCCTATAAACTGTCACTTGGAGAGAGATGGGATGGAAGGGCCGTTAGCCACTGCTCTTCAATGTTGAAGTGCTCCTTTACATAGTACAACCTTGAATGAAGAGATTCGACTCTGTCTTTGTCTTTTTCTTTTTCTTTTTTTTTTTCAACAGCTGCCCTAATGGTGGCCTTAGCAGTGGGCTGAGCAGCAAGAGTGGATCCATTTCTGGGCAACCATTCAAGATAGGAAAATTGGATGTCTCCAAACTCTCTAAAATCAAGTTTTGTAATTTTGAAAGGCTGTGAATGAATTCTCAAGGACACAAAAGTACTAAGGAATGAAGCATCCAAGAGAACGTGATTAGAATTGCCTATGCCAGTACATATCGGGCCTCTGTAATATTTGTGTCAACACAATCCAGTGTTGTATCAATTGAAATCGAAATGTCTGTGGCGTACATCATTTCTTCCTAAACAATAAACTGTATTCCACCCCATACTGAGTTAACGTTCAGAGCTTGACACTATTCTTACGAGGAGGAGAATACCAATAGATAATTATCAAGGGCAAGCTGTATATATTTATGTCTATATATACCAAATCATATTTTGCCTATAGCTTTTACTCAAAATAATGGGAAGAGATGGTACCAATCAGATTTTACAAACGGAACAGGAAAAGAGACCCGTAAAGATATGTAAGTGAGTTTTGCTTTTGGTCGTGCCAGAGGCAGGGGGATAGATTAGTTTGCTCCTTGGGGAATCTTCCAGACCTCCGCTTTCACTGTGTATCTTCATCCTCTGGGAATCTTTGTAGCTGACTGCATAACTATGCAGGGACCACACTGTGGATGAAGCCTAGCATCAAGAGACCTCAACTGGTGAACGGTAAGCATGTTAATGTGGATAATTTAAAACTCATAAATAGCTTTCCATAATGTGATTCTTGCCCAAGGGGGTCTTTTGGTTGGAGTGCAAATACAATAAGGCTTGAGTTTGCAGCTTAAAAAGGGAACAGAATATGAGAAGAAGAAATTTCTAGGTAGCTTTTGCTGAGGTTCTTGTTTAGTGGAGGAACTAGTGGGGAGACGAAGGGGACCGGTCTTTTAAAGGAGCCATGGGGAGTTCTCTCTGTGCTCTCTATTAAACTGCTGCGGTTTCAAAGGCAAAAATCCCAACTTCTTTCACTGAGATGGGAAACCTGCCTATCTTTGCCATGGTGGTCCATGTGGTAGTTTGAAGAGAAATGCCTGCACAGACTCATAGACTTGAATGCTTGGTCACCAGGGAGTGGCACTGTTAGGAGGTTTGACCTTTTTGGAATAGGTGTGACTTTGTTGGAGGAAATGTGTCTCTGGTGGTGGGCTTTAAGGTTTCAGGTGCTCAAGCCAGGCCCAGTGCCTCTCTCTGCCTACTTCCTGTCAATCTGGATGTAGAATTCTATTCTCAGCTACGTCTCCAGCACCATCTGGGCCTGCATGCCTCCATGCTTCCTGCCATGATGGCAGTGGGCTAAACCTCTGAACTGCAAGCCAGCCCCAATTAAATGTTTCCCTTTGTAAGAGTTGCTGTGGTCATGGTGTCTCT
Organism: Bramus lutescens; assembly: GCA_001685075.1. Taxonomy (NCBI): domain Eukaryota; kingdom Metazoa; phylum Chordata; class Mammalia; order Rodentia; family Cricetidae; genus Bramus; species Bramus lutescens. The sequence continues at coordinate 56,248 of LOEQ01004010.1, forward strand.
TCATGAGAATAAAACACTTCACTCTGAGTTTCCAGCTACCAGAACATAAAATTTCATTGAAGATGTCAAAAGAATGGATTAAGGTGGGGGCAGGGGCAGAAAAGTATATGAATTACTATCCTTATTCCTAACTCAGAAACAGGGACTAGTTTCAAAGAACTCCTGGAACCAGCCACACTGCTTGTCAACTATTTAAGTAAGTATCCTTATTACTTGAAAATAGAAGTTCAAACTGTGAAAGATTTTGTGCAATTCACTCCTGACGTATACTTAGAATTTTCTTTTAAGGTCTAGAACTTGCTAGAGAAGTTTCACTCTCAGAAGTCAGTGGACAACAGCCTTGTAGAGCTCTCTTGCGGAAGCTCAAGTGTGCATCTATTTGGTCACTATCAGATTGCCAGAGTCCATCACAGAAAATATTAACTAACATACTATACTTCTACATTGTAGTTTATCATATGCTTATCTGGGAAATGCAACACTTTCGACAAATTTCCTATGGTTCTTTTTTTAATACAACCATAGCAATGTTAAGATCACAGATTTTAAGTTCAGACCCTGTTGATCAAAACACTAGCATTTTCAAATGGGCAGTTTCAAGTTTCTCTGAACCTGGCTTCCTTGTCTGTGAAATGGTATTATTGCAGTATCAATTTCAGAGGAGGCTTAAGGAAACTGAGTGATAAAAGGAAGCCAAAGCGCCGAGATACAAAAGGTTCTCACCACATTTCATCATTTTGAGTATGTTCCTGGAATCTCACTCCCACTCCCAAACAAATAACCCCTACTTAAGTTCCTAGGGGAATTGTAAGTTCTCCAGAGGAAGCAAACATAAAGGCTGTCACTACTTCTAAAATGAATCCAAGTGGTTGTGTAGTGTAACTGGAGAGATGGCTAAGAGGTTAAAAGCACCATCTGCTCTTGTAGAGGACCCGGGTTCAGTTTTAAGCATCCATATGGCAGCACCCAATCATCTGTAGCTCCAGTGCCAGAGGAGAGCCACACCCACTTCTGGCTTCCATGAGAACTGCATGTATATGATATACATGTATACAGACCAGCAAACACTTATACACATACATAAAATTAAGACAATCTTTAAAAATAAAGTATCCTGATAGTCAAGTATTTCTAAATTCAATATACTTTAAAAAATCATACATATACCATGTACATGTCTAATATGGGTTTTTTGCAGGTTATTGTTACACAGACATTATGAATAAAACATTTATTCATAATTATCACCATGAGAAGGATCCACGAACTCCCTGAGAAACCTTACATGTCTCCCCTCCCTGAGTTGGTATGGGTTCCCATCTCTGACAAGACCCCATGGTAAACAGGCATTGGAATCTGCAGCTTAATAGTTCTAAGACTCTAGAGTTCCTTCTCCACCATGGTCCTTGATTCATTAACCATGGACAGGAAAACACTCACTAATGGCTCTCCCATTCAGCAACAACCCCATGCCTACAGAATCCATTCAGAATAGGTGAGTGTTCAGCTTGCTTGGCAAATGGTGTAAGTCCCATAGATGAATCCAAGTGCCAGAGGAAGATGTTCTCTGGCAATGGCTAGATCTCACCCTCACTGCCACTTGACATAGACTAGACTGTTTGTTCAGTAACTCAGACAGCACCCTAGGATCTGGTACAGTCCTAGAGGTCCATTGAGCACACAATACATACCACAAAACTGTGATATCAGACATACCTGACTTTTTATATATTAGAAATTGCAATTGTCTGTGGCATCTCACGGGGCTGATGTGAGAATGAGACAGTAACAGCTGCAAAAGCACATTGAAGCATAGAACCACCATACACATCCCATAGCGTTCATTAAGAAATGGGACAACTAGCTAATTCGAGTGAGATTCAACAATGCCGACTCTAAGGGGCAGAATACTGTCCCTCCTCATCCAGATTTTCACTGCACAGGTCAGTTTGAAAACATCCCATGCATAGCATAGATTGTCCCAGAATCATTTACTGATGGGGGTGTATTAAGTCATTATATTTCAGGTTTTTTTTTAAATAGACTCTCATGCAGTCAATACTGGCCTCAAATTCCTTATCCAGACAATGCTAACCTTGATCTGATCCTCTTGCCTGAGTTGCCTAAGTGCTAAGGTTACAGCTATGAGCCACCACACCTGACTCATTATTGAGGGCTTACTTGCACACCAACTCTTGATCCACTGCCAAGCAAAACCTGGAAAAGGAGACTGAAGTGGGGGGGGGTCTTATAAATCCACGTGCTTAACATTTAGAAGAAACGAAAAGATTGCTAAACATATTCAGCCAGGCATCTCCTAGGAACAGTTGCGTGTGTGCACATACAAGTTTGGAAGGTTCTAGATTGTCTGGTAGTAGATCTTATTCATTTCACTGCAAAGCTGCTCATAACCACAGGTACATGCCCTCTAGCTGAGGAGTCTGCTGCTCCAAATTTTATAGCGCAGGTACTTTCTCCAGCTGAAGGTAAGAAACCGTGTCTCCAGGGTATAATGTACCTGTCATGACACAAAGGCATCAAGAAAACACATGGGAGATTTTGCTCTAACCTGGGAAGCCAGACAATTTTGCAAAACCAAGCACGGCTTGAAGCAATCCAAAAGGTCGATAGCCCTTCATCGCTAACATTCTAGGATTCGTAAGGCCCCGTATCAGGAAACGAAAGTCCTTTCCCTATAAGTTCATATCCAATTTTTTGTGATCATCGCTAAACCATTAACTGCATTGACTCAATTGACTGACCGTCCTTTGACAGCTCAGAATCCTTCCTAAGTACCATGTTATTCAATTAACTCATTTTCAATTAGCACAGTCGCTGCCAACCTGGTGTAAATGAAATCTCTTCAGACTCAGGGAAAAGAAAGAGAAAGGAGGCCGATGGGATGGAGATTTCTTCTGGTATCTCATTCTGTCGGAAGTTTCCAGAGCAGGTCAGACCCACAAGATAATGTACTTTTTGTGTTTAAGTGCTAACTGGCAGCCAGGTGCTAAGAGAGTGCTGAATCAGCCCAGAAGAGCTGGAGGAAAGAAGAAAGTTGGGTTTCTAGGCTGAAGCCAGCCAAGGAAGCAGAGCCTGGTGAGTTATATATTGCTCAAGGCGGGCACAGGTGGATGAACCACAGGCTGGGTCAGAAAAAGAGAAAGATTTATGTTCTGTGCAAACAAAAGGGCAGAAGAAAAATCACCAATCGGACTGGGCAGCCCTACAGTGAAGGAGACAGCTGTTCATACCGAGAAGGAATGGTCAGGTAAGAAGAGCTGAAAGAGTAATCAGAAGGCCATCTGCTGACCTGGGATGTCATGCCCTGGAGGCACCGAACCAATCCTATCCTCCAGGATGCCACACAGAGGGGCCACTGCCAGCCCGCTCAGCAAACTGTGCCAGGACGAGGCATTAAAGTTACATGAGCCCCACGCAAAAAAAGTTGCTGGGCCAGTTTTCTTCCGATGGTGAAGCCAAGTGAAACACTGTTTTCTTAGTGGAGGACTTGGCAGACTGGGCCACCCAGCNCAGCCTCTCCACGCAGCAGGAATGCCGAGCAGCGGTTGGATAATACCAGTACTCACTACCCATCTTATATCCTGTGGAGGCTGCCCCACCCCTGCTGACAGCAGGTGGAGATAGCCACCAGGTTTGCACTTCAATGTTGCTGGCCCAAAAGGACATGGCCACAGGATCCCAAGTGGGTGGGAACAGAATGAGTACGGGTTTTGGTTGGGGAGGCAGCCCGACCTGCAGAGGGTGGGTAAGTCAGAAAGGGCCCAGAGAAATTAGAGGGAGAAAAGGACAGGAATTGGTAATGACCTTGAATAAATGGACAGTGTGCCATGGAATGAGAGACCCCCAAGAGCATAGCTTTGCTCTAAGCAAGCCAGCAGACATTGGGCCCTACCAATACTAATGAGTGTCGTTATAGTTCTTGGATGGATGAGCCAAATTTCAGACAAAAAGTAGGACAGAAGAAAAGATTTATGTCATAACACACATTACAAATTGTAAGACAATGTCACTAAAGAAACCACTGAAAGCTGGCGGGACAGCAAAGGCAATCAGAAGAAAGCACTGACTGTAGAAAAAGGAGCAAGACTCAGCCGAGGTTAGGACTCGTTTGGCAGGGTGCTTGCCCAGCACATACAGGCCTTGGATCCCATTCTCATCACCACATAAAACCAGGCATCCTGTAATCTTAGCACTTGGGAGATGGAGACAGAAAGATGATGAGTTCAAGGCCATCCTCAGCTATAAAGTGAATTTGGAGCCTTTCTGGTGTATGCAAACCCAAGGGGAGGAGGGATGAAGGGAAAGAGGGAGGGAGGGAGGGAGGGAGGGAGGGAAGGAAGGAGGAAAAGGGATTAAAGAAGATGAGGATGGGTAATGACAACAAAAGTTATCTCTGGACCCCTCCATTCTCTTCCCCTTGTGCTCATATAACTACATCTCTGCCCTTGTGATGTTATAACTTACACCACACATACACACACCACACGCACAACCTAATAGCCTATGCAGCAGCTAAAAGCCTGTGGCCAGGGAAAGCAATCAGCACTGTGGTAACACCGGAACAAAGAAGGGGTTGGATTGTCTCTTTCTTAGCTATTTCACCCCGACTCGGGACTTGGCCTTCCATGTTTGGCAGCCCGAGCCCTGTTTCCTATTATCTGAAGAAAGCTGGTGTAAAGTCAGTCATGGCACCCAGCACACATACTCTCCCTTTCTGAGGCACATCCCACTCTTACCTCCTTGCTCTGTCTTGCTCTTTCCCAAGCTCCACTTGGAGTGATACTTATTGCAAATTAGACTTAGGGTGGCCCAATCTCCAGATTGAGTAGTCTTTTCGGAGTGTCTGCGGTCACAAGCTGCCCAGTGGTAATTAGGAAGGCTAGTCAGATCCCCCCATCATGGAAGCTGAGCAGAACAGGCTGGGCTTGGAAGGAACAAACCTGTTGAAGGAGCATGAAGGAAGGCAGGTAGACATAGGACCTGAGAAAAAAGCTGTAGCACAGCCTGAAAGGGCAGGTCTTGTGCTGAGGGATGGGCTGGTCAGCTTCTGGAAAGCAAATAGCAAGCTCTGGTGGACAGAAACAGATTATAAAGGTCATGTGAGGATAGGGACTGTTCTCCAGAGTTCCTGAATTAGCTCAGGCTGCTATAATGAAATACCCCAGGCAGGCTTGCTTCATAGCTCCAGAGGGTGATGTGGTGGTGTGAATGAGAAATCCCCTCCATGGGCTCAGATATTTGAACACTTGCTCCCCAGTTGGTACCACAGTTTAGGAAGGCAGTGTGGGCTTGCTGGAGAAAGTACATCGCTGGAGCAGGCTTTGAGAGTTCCTTGCCTCGCCCCGCTTCCAGATTTGCTTTCTCTGTTTTCTGGGTGTCAGCTTCCTGCTCAGGCTCCATGCTGCCACACCTCTCCTGCCTTCATGCACTCTCCCTCTGGAACTGTAAGCCAAACACCCTCTCCCACACGTTGTTTTTGGTTGCGGCGTTTTATTGCAGTAATGAATTCAGCTATGAAGTTCAAGGTCAGGTATCAGCAGATTTGGTTCCTGCTAAGAGCATCCTTCCTGAATTGATGACACAGCCTTCTTGCCATTTTCTTACAAGGCAGAGGCAAGGAAGAAAGTAAGAGAAGCCACCAGGAAGCAGGCAGGGAGGAAGGGAAGGATAGAGGGAGGGCAGGAGGAAAGGAAACAAGAAGAAAGGGAAGAAGAGACAACAGGACAGAGGAGGTGGCGAGAGATGGAGGTCACACACAGGCTATGAGCTTTCTCTTCCCACAAGAGCACTCACTGCCTCATGGGAGCCCCGCCTCCTGATCTCATCCATGCCTAAATACCCCAGAGGCCCCTCTGCCATCACACTGGGGACTAGGACTCCAACACATAAACTTGGGGAAAACACATTCGGTCGATAATACCCTAAAAAGGAAAGCTAGGTGTGGCAGCTCTCTTGCCAGGCATCGCACCCCAAATCGTTCAGGAGAGCCACCACAGCCTCCTTAGGGAAGAGCTGCAGCTGTCAGTAGCTCTTAGCTAGACATAGCCCTCGTCAGCCCGTGCCTCGGTAGCCTCCTGTGATCACGCCTCATACCATTTTAGGGAGCCATTTTGATTACTTTTGCCTCTCAGTGCCTAGTCTGGAGTGTGAAGCCTCATGGTCCTGTGAATTCATCACTATCAGATGAATGGAACACAAGCCAGCTGTACTAATAACACCTACAACACACTGATTAACTTATTACACCCCTAGGTTTGTTCTCACATTCAACCTTTAAAACATCCTTATGTTTACAATTGGCCTTCTCATTCTAGTATGACCGGATGAGAAAGACATCACTGGTGTATTCACTTCCCAGAGTCGACTCTTGGACTTGAGAGAGGTAAGGAAGCCGTCTGGTGTCACTTGCCAAGTAACCTGTAAAAACAAGACCCCAGTGTGCAAAGCCCATGCCCACCACGCTTCTAGATCTTCCAAAATTGATACAAACTCACCCTGCCCCTCACACGCCTCTGTGAAACGCCATCAAGATGAGACAAATTCCCATAGACCATTTTCCCTACAGTCACCCCGCCTCCCACCACCCTGACGAAAGTTAATAATGAAAAGATACATGACATGCCCATCACGGAGCACTCTATCAGTCCATTCAGCTAATTTCTACAACGATGATGCTAATTATTAGAGATAATGAAAACTCACTCTTCAACCACGACCCAGAGGGACCAATACAATTGATTAACAGGGATTTCAACCCACGCATACCATCTCTCTCGCTCGTTTTGTAATGGATGGGAAAAATGGGTTTGTAGACAGAGATTTTTGAGAGCTAAGTGTCTAAGACACTGAAGGGAGCCACCTCATTAAGTCCTAGGCCTCGGTAGGCAAGCTCACAAAACCAGAGGCAAAGCCAAAGGCAGATAAACTCACTACAGGCACTATTTAATGAAAGTTTGCACTGTATCAGAGTATTCTTCCTGAATCTTCCATTTTTTCCCCCTCGAGATTTTAACCACTCATTAATCTTTCTAAAAATGCAGCATTGAAACAGTTAAAAATAAATCTAGGCTTTTCAGAACAGTAAGGATTTAATCATGGCAGCAAACTAAACCCCAGAGACTATTTTGAGTCTCCAAGTTAAAATGTGGTGTATCTAACTCATAGGAAATTGACTGCTCTCAGGGTCCTCTAACATCATGTATAATCGCCATTCACACCCTAGAAGCTCCTGGGTATTGGTCCAGAGCCCATAACTGCCAGGAAGATCATAGTGTGTGTTGAATAAAATTACCCATTCTAAAGGTCCTCAGCTATCTTGAATATTTTATTAAAAACCTTTTTTGTAGTGGAGACCAACTGGGACCTCTTCCTCCCAGGAGCAAGCTGTCAATGGTAGTAGAATTGAAAACTAGACAGAGTAAAGCTTAATTAGCTCTCCTACACACACATACTACCATCAGCCCCAGATTTCTGTTATATTTTTCCCAAACCATGAATAACAGTATGGTGGGATTCATCTCCCCAAACTTTTATTTTATTTTATTTTAAACAAAAAAAAAAGAGAGAGAGAAGAAAGGAAAGAAAAACACAATTGTTGAACAAGTAGAAAAAGTTAAAATGTAGCAACAGATTTCCAAATTCTACACAAACTAGTAGCTGACTGATACTAATAATGTAATAATGATATTGTAATCACAAAGCTCACAGGGGTCCAATAAAGGACAGTCGGCCAAGTACAGGCTCCCAGGCAGATTCTATGCTTCAGTTTTGAGGCTGACATTTTGCTAGGTAACACAGGCAAAGTGACCACGCATTGCTGACTGGATTGTATGAGTCTGGGTTCAAAACATACAACTCAGAGGTCCAGGAGGAGCCACAGCAGTTAAAGTGTTTGCCTTGCGAGCACCAAGACTCGGGTTGGATACCATGAACCCATGTAAAAACCAAACAACAACAACGAAAACAGCTGTGGTGGTGGGGAGGGGGGCTTCCTGCCTGTCACATCAGGGCTGAGAAGGCAGAGACAAGCAGTTTCCTCAGGTGTGGTAGACAGCCCACTTAGCCTACTTAGTGAGTGTCCAGCAAGTGGGCCATCATTCCTCAAAACACAAAGCAGACAGTGTCTGAAGGGATCCTTTAGCCTTCAGACACATGTACACATATATACACCCATATGTACACAAATGTGCGCGCATGCACACACACACACACACACACACACACACACACACAGTTGGGCCAGGTGTGGTAGCAGGTAGCGAACCTGGAACAAAGAAGTCTTGAGTTCAAGATGCATAATAAGATCTTGACAAGGAGGAAAGGGAGGCAAGCCAGGAGAGAAGAGAGAGGAGCAGGGGGAGGAAAAGATGGGAGGAGAGGGAGGAGGAGGAAGAAAATGTGATCCCTGAAAAGAGGGTGAACTCAACTCCCTGACATGAGGAACCTGTAGTTTAGTTACTGCGGTGAGGAAAGAAAACCAGAGGCAGTTGTACAGCGATGTTGGGAAATCGGTATTCTTTACACGGAGCCCTTTCTGGAATTGCTACATTCCACTTCGCGGCTGTAAACTGCTCTGTGCCTCTAAGAATGGTAAACTCCCTTCTATAGCACTGAAGTACAAAAGAGTCCCGAGAACATTTCGTTTGCTTCACATGTTAAGGTGACTGCCTATTAGTGGCAGTCTTTGTGTTATGGCCTCGCCTGGGGACACCTCTTCAGGGAGCCCACACTTTGTAATAATTTTTTTACAGTATTGCATCTCACAAAAAAATTTAATATGAGGTTGGTTTATTTTGCAAACCATGTACATATCCAATTTTCCCTCCGTTTCACAATACACAACACATCTGTTATTTCAATGATAACAGATGTTCTGCTGAAATTGTAATAACTTGTGAGTTAACTATATTCAAAACTTTATAGTTACACACGTTCCAATAACTTAATCCCCTACCATTATCTCTTCAAATTGATTTAGCCCTGCAGAAGTTGGAGAAAATCAAATATTCATTGTGTTTGCTTCGTGCATATATACAAAAATCACATCATGATTTATCTCTCCTGGTATTAATCCCATCTTCCCTGGAAAGATGGGGTAAAAATCCTAACAACATCAAAAGTCCCTTCCCTCTTTACTCATGAAGATAAATTTCATAGCCAATTCAGGCTTATTACATGTACGTCTGTATACGAGTATTTTTTTATTATTTGTGGAAGCCTTATAAATCTGATCTGCATTTTCAGCCATTTACCATTTAAATAAATGGCCTTTACTCTCATCTCAGGGGCATAAGCCTACCCACATTTGGCTATTTTCTCTTTTAAGGGAGTGATTGTCTTCCCCCCAAACCAGCCACCATTTTCCTTTCAGAAGTCTCTCTCTGTCTCTCTGTCTCTGTCTCTCTCTGTGCGTGTCTGTCTCTCTATCTCTGTCTCTGTCTCTCTCTCTCTCTCTGTGTGTCTCTCTCTCTCACACACACACACACGCCTCATAAATACATCCCCAAAAGCCAAGCCAAACATACCCTGTGCCAAGATGCGTGGGTTTCAGTACAAATCTCTCAGTAGAGTATGCAGGGGGAGGGAAGAGCATGTGTTAAAGCAGGAGGCAGTCAGCATCTTCTAGTACTTTCCATGCTGGTACAGAGCACAAGTATTAAGCCACAACGGTGAGTGAAAGGCCTCTGGGTTTCCTGACTAGGAGCCAAAAGTGGTTTGAAGAAGGGTGGGGCTGGGGCCAAGAGAAGCCTTAAAAGAACAGGCATAGGGCTGGTACAAAGACTTTCGCCTTGCGGGAATGCAGGCTCAGAGGTGACTTAGGAAGACATCAAGGAAGGCGAGCAGCACCAGGGTATGATCTGCTGCAAGGGCAAGTCCGCATGCTTTGCCAACCCTTCCCCTTTGAGCCTCTGCATTAAATACATGGAAATACTGTTCTCCCCACGTGCATGACCCTAAGCACAGGCTAGCAGGGCACGAGGGCTGAGATGCCAGGCACCTGGGTCTGAAACCCAATGCTGCCTGGTAGGTCTTTGCACTGCTCTGGACTGTGGTTCCCTCCCTCCTCTAAGAACTGGGTAGAGCAGCAGATCTGACTGCACTGGGTTGTCACACTGGTTACAGCAGATTAAATAGCAAGGACCTTAGAGGAAGACAGAGCGTCTAGTACCTACTATTAATACTGGGGCCACATCACCCTGTCTATGCTGGTTCTAAAGGTTAGAATATTTGCAGCCTACTGATGAACTCTCCTGTCAACAATCCCTTCCCCAAGTTGTTCCTGACCTTTGTGCCCCCAACCCTTTGCTTATCTCTCCTTCTGGCAAGTGATGTGTTAGGTGAAAACTCTGTGTTGGAGATTTAATCATGCATTCTATCTTTTGAATATTTCCCATTTCTCAATATATTGTAACAGTTTTTTGGGGAGGGGGGTTCGAGACAGGGTTTCTCTGTAGTCTTTTGGAGCCTGCCCTGGAACTAGCTCTTGTAGACCAGGCTGGCCTCGAACTCACAGAGATCCGCCTGCCTCTGCCTCCCGAGTGTTGGGATTAAAGGCGTGTACCATGACTGCCCGGCAATAACACTTTTATATACAACACAATGTATAACACTTTTATATACATGCACTGTTAGTCTTGCTAACTATACAATGAATGGCTGACAGATAGAAAGAGACCATTCCCTGCGTTTACTATTGGCGCCTCTCTGTTGGCATCATGTCCCTGTTAACGACAGGTCAGTAAACATTTCTCCCAATGTTATAAAATTCCCTCAGCTGCTATACAATCTTTATAGAGTGTGACAGGCTGCATGCAATTCCTAAAGACAACAGAAAATAAGATAAACTATGTGTGTTACGTGAGAAGTATTAAGGCTTGAAAGAAAATAGAAGCAAGAGGAAAGGTGTTTGCAGAAATTCTCCTGAAAGCAGAAAGGACTCTAAGAACATTAAGCTTAATTCCAAATGTGTTAGTGTTCAAAGTCCGACTTGCTTGAGGACCATAAAGACCCACTTGGGGAGCTGGTACCTTCCCTAGACACATGTACCACGCTTTGTCTAATGTCTATGATGCTGCAAAGGATGGATCTTTGCTATTGAAGTAAAATAATGCGACTAAGAAAGAATGGCCAGCGAGCAGCAACAAAAAGGCAGAGAGGAACAGGGCCAGACAGGGGAAATTTATAATATCAAATGAAAGTGATGTGTGGAGGAGATGGCTCAGTCAGCAAAAGTGCTTGCCTTGCAAACACAAGGACTTGAATTTGATACCCAGTATGTCCCTTTCAGCATCATTTCTCATGCACCATCACATCCCGGCTAGATGTAGTCTCAAAGCCCACATACATGGACAAGTGCTTGTGGCTAACAAAGATGCATATAATAAACAGTACCCCCAAGTCATATTTAGTACCTGAAATACACCAGATGCTTCTCCTGCAATAGCAACAGTGGTCAGCATCCTCGGGGTACAACCTAGTGAGGGTTGGAGGGATGACAGGAAGGCGTAACTCTATGGTAGAAATACGTAGAGGAACAGACATCGGGGTGCAGAGGGACAAGTCAGTCAACCCTGGAGAAGGCCGGGAAAGGTCCCCTGAGTGTAAAATAACTGAACTAACATCTTGAAGCAGAATGAGGGTTAGCCGGACAAGGGAAAAGGCAAATTGTTTCCAGAGAGCAGGTTGGCACGTTCAAAGATGCTGAAAGGGGAAAATGTGCAGCATTCTGTGACTTGTAGGTGATGTGGGTCAGAAACACACATGGATGGCCAGTCTGAGATAAAAGACACAGCCGCAGCCGGCTATGCAAAGCGCTTTAGTCTCAACCACTGTGGACTTGGGCCTTAGGAACTAACTGTCAATGTTTTAAGTCCAGAGTAGATAAGATCAAGAGGCTTTAGGGAGATCCTTTTTGGGTGCAGTGGACCTAAGCTGGAGGAGAACTAGGATAAAAGCCAGTCAACCAGCTACACAGCCATTGCGTAGCCATGGTACCCCGAGCTGCCGTAGAAGAGACAGATGGGGGTGGACAGGTAGCATTGCAGATCTAGTGGGGAAAGGAAGGGTAGAAAGGCAATTCTGGGTAGCAGGAAGGACTATGGCTCCTTTAGCTGAGATGGGGACCTAAAGAGAGAAACAGGCTCTAAATATGAGTCCAATTATGCAAATGGAAGTATCATTCAGCTAGGCCTGGACTCAGGGAAAGCAAAAGGCATTTTAAGCAGCTCGGCTTGTGCTGCCTCCCTGATGATGCTGTGCCACCAGGAAGGCGGGAACTGTGTCTTCCAATGACACTGCTGGAGTCCCCTCTCTGCGTGTGAAATGCACTGTGGCTTTCTCTCCTTCAAGCATCATGATTTTGTCACATTAAACAGTGAGTGGTGGGAAGACCGCTCCTCATCTAGCTGTTGGCCTGCTTTTATCCCAAAGTAACATAGCTCCCGAATGCTGGCTCCCCTACCCAAGACTGCCCTTAAATTTCATCAGCCAAAAGTGGGCACACGGTCAAGCCTGAGCAGGTTCTTCTCTGGGAAAGGGATGCGGGTGCCACAATTGTCTGTGGCTAGTCACAGTCCAGACCCTGAAACTGAAAGGGGAATTGTTTCCCTGAGCTTTCTGATGCCCTAGAATATCTGCACAGAATGTCTATGCAGGCTTAGTTAGGCACACTATGGTAGCTTTACATCACAGTATATTGCATCTTCTTGCAGCTTGCTCAATGCAAGATGGCCGACTACCACCCTCCCAGGAGCCAGGCTGAAGAAAGCACCATCTACACCAGTGCATCCTTGGTTACACTAGTAGGGACAGAACATTCTAGAGGTCTCACATCGGCCACTACACACAGACTACAGGGCCTAGGATATAGCTTAGTTGGTAGAAGACTTTTCTAACATGCACAACACCATGGGTTCAATCCCCAGCACTGCATAAACCCAGCTTGGTGGCATACACCTATGATCTCAGCACTTGGGAGGTGGAAGTAGTTGGAGCAGAAGTTTAAGGTCATCCCTAGCTACGTCCCTGCCAGTCTTTCCCTGACAAAGCCAAAAGTAAATACACGTAAATAAATAAAGCAAATAAATATGGGCTATCTGTAAAGGCCAGAAGTAGTCACCTGGTTTCACTCTACCACCAGGAGGGTAGGAATGAGAATCCTCCAATGACAATATTGAACGGAGCAAGAGATAATTCCCAGCAGCCTTAGCAACCACCTCATCACAATCTCTGGTGAATCCAAGGATTGCGCTGCAGAGGAAGTCTACCATCTCCCAGATATCCCATTTCCTCCTTGCTCATTCTCAGCCGACAAACAATCCATCTTTCTAATGAATTAGAGGCGCCCTCCTCAGCATCTGTCCCTTGTTCTACACCCTCACCCAGCAATGTTTTTCATCTTTCCCGTGACAGACTTCCACTAGTCAAAGATAATTATCACACCCTCCCAGGTCCTCCGCTTAACAAATTGAATAAAAATTTCAATTAGTAGTTCAAATTTTCAAGCCTGAAGAAAATATAGCGACATGAAATTGCAAGTCTGGGAAGAGGACCGCCATTTGATCTAGCTTCAGAGTCGGAGATACAAACTGACACATCGGATGAGACAAAGATAATGGATCTGAAACTCAGGACAGAGGACCAAATAACATAGGATGTCTTTTTCTCTTTTGACTCCGATTAAATGTGAAATTTTCATTCTCCAGTTGCCACTTCGCTTCCAGTCCGATAGACTAAAGACGTCCGCACGCTTACACCTTCTTTGACTGATGGAGGTGGCACCAACAAAGACACAAAGGGAGCTCAGAATTCCTCTGATTCTACTAATTGAGTCATCTTATGTTTAGACAAGTGTTATTTGAGGCTAAATTACAGACTCTTAATGCAGACAGAGACTCTCAGAATCTACGACTAATGAATCTTTCTTTCTCCAGAAGTGTTTCTTAACACAGCCACTTAACTAAGGAGCCAGAAAAGACAACAATCCCCGACTTTCCTTCTTCCTGGGCTGTGCTTCTGAATTGTGGGTTAATTGCATAACAAGGTGGCCAGTTAACACCTGCTGTAGATTTACATCCTTGCAGCCCTGTATAGTCTCCCACCTGACACTGACTTTGTTAAAACCAGGATGTTTTAGCAGGACCGAAGATCAGCCCCATTTGTCAAAGCAGGGACAGTCCCTTTGTCTAAGACAGCCTTATCTGGGTTGTGGAGTCCCTCAAGGACATCATCTGCCTTCCAATCAGCACAGCCTTGAGAAAGTTGAGCTGGGAGAACAGCAGGTCTCCTTACTCATTTATTTCTAGCAAATTCTCTTGCCTTTTTAGTAGTCCAGACTCTACAGGCTGCTGATAAAAAGCATCCATCGTTTGCAAGGACCTGGGAGTAGACTCCTCTAAGCCTAACCACACCAGAAGTAATTTCAGTGGGTCTTGGCTTGAACTACTATCGTCAGAGTAGTGATGGGCTAGGGTGCTAGTGAGGTCAGGGAATGGCATGTGTTATGGATATGGGTACAGGCTAACATCTAACAGAGAACACAATTAGTAAATTCATTGATTTGGTAAATACATCAAGTCTAATCTTCCATCAAACCTTGATGGGCACTAGAATTATTGTAAAAAAGCAAAGACTGACAATTCCTTGTCCTCCTGCGGTTCATATCCTTGTGTGAGTGTCAATCACACAATCACAATAAGTATAATATGTAGACTGCACCTAAGAAGGACCTGGCTGTGTTCTACATTTCTCCCAGCTCATCCTTACACCTGCTATACGGAGGGATTACTGTCCTCATTCCTGCTGACAGATGAGAAAACGGAGGCCAAAGAGAGGGAGTCACTTGCCTAGAATCTGTAGCCAGTAAGAGGCAAAGGCAAAAGCAGAAGGGGACAGACAAGGTCCCAGTGTCACACTGCCTCTCAGGGAACAGAAAAACCTTCCAGAGGCTTTTAGGAACACCTTCCCCGAGCAGTACAACAGTCACCCCCTCTGACGATGCCCTCAAACCTGTTCTCCACCATCTTTGGGCATCCTGTTTTAACATTTCTGAAATCGGGGTACATCCTAAAATCAAAAAGCTTAAGAGGTAGGATTGTGTTGAGCTGTTTCTCTTACTGAGACTATCTAAAGGCACAGGGGCTTTAAGTCAGTTGGGGGAGCAATAACCTAGCATGTCAGAGACCCAGGGTTTAATTTCCAGCACTGTATAAACTTGTCAGGGTAGTAAATGCCTGTGATACCCATAGTCCACAAGTGAGTGGAGAGGACAAAAGTTCAAGGTCAGGGTTTGAGAGAGGGTTCCGTGGTTAAGATTGTATACTGCTCTTTCAGAGGACCTGAGTTCCGTCCCCAGCACACACACATTGGGTGACTCACAACTACCTTTATCTACAGTCTCAGAAGATCTAATACCTTCTCTGGCCTCTTCAGACACCTGCACTCATGTGTACATGCCCACACAGATATATACACATATACATAATTAAAATTTTTAATTAAGAAAAGGAAGAATTAGAAGGTCATCTCCAGCTATGCAGTGAGTTTGAGGCCAGCCTGAGCTACCTGAGCCTCTGTGTCAGACACAGTGGAAGATAAGACTTGCTGGCTGCTGGCTCTGCCCACCACACTGGCGAAGTATAGACTCAGGACAGGGCAAGACTCAGCTTTTTGACAACTTAACCATTACTTTAAAAGTTATCAACTGAAAAAAGGAGAAATCTGGACAACTGAACACCAGGTCACACTTAGAGCTGAGTGACCTCTGGGAAATGTCAGTCCACACTGAAGAAGAAACTGAGACCCAGCAATGGCTTTCGCTCGGTGTCATGCCAAATAGTGCTTGACAGAGATTGATTGGCCCTGCTTACCTGTGCCTACCCTTGCTGGCTCCTGCTGCACTTTGCTCTTCCCAACCAGACTTCCTTAAAGCAACCAAACTACAAGAAACCTAAAGCCATGGGCAGCCTGCTTATTGCTCCTGTTATTAAGTCAAATCCTTTATTCCAACAGCAACAAAACAAATCTCTGCCTTCAACCCAGGCATTTGTAACAATAAAGAAACACATTATTTCCTGCATGACAAGAATCCTCATTTCCCGTCTTCACTGGGACTGGGTTTTACTCTAAATCTTTGGATGCCACTCCCTCTGCCTCCCTTGAACCAGAGGTCTGATCTGATTCTTCCTGACCAATCAACAGTGGTGCTTAATCCAGAAATTTACAAATGGTTTTTTGGACTCTGCACAGAACCCAGCAGTTTTTTGAACCATAAGTTATATACACAGAGCCATGATATTTGAACCAAGGAAAACATGACAACACAAGCAGCTCTCTCTCTCTCTCTCTCTCTCTCTCTCTCTCTCTCCACCAAACCAAGAGGGCAGGCATTTGGGGGACTTGAGTTGCACCTTCCATTAGGATGCTGCCTGCCAGTATCATCCCTAAAAGTAGTCATCAGGCCAGTGCAGACCATACTTGGGGAGGCTGTGCATTACCGAGAGCCTTTTCAGCCGCTTAAGTCACAGGAATTTTAACTAAATTTGCCACGTCACTCCTTGTGAACACTGTGCTTTTGAAGCCAGAGCTCCTGAAACAGGGTTTGGATGTGATGGGAAACCGTCACCTTTGCACTGGGATAAAGATGTTGTTGGCACCTGGGGAGACAGAGAACAAATGGAAGCTGCCACTTATGGGTGCCTGCACAGTCCATTTCTGCACAGAGCTATTTCCTTCAGGTGTACTTTGTTTCACCTATCAGCTCTGGGCATGGAATAACCAAGAGGCATCTAACATGTTAGATCCACATTTTGATGTGTTTTATTTCTCTACATATAAGGCACTAATGGTTCTAGAACGCACAGTAGGACATGCCAAGTAAATAAACAATTCAAATCTCCTCAAATCCGAAAAGAGTTCCCTAGCATTTGTTCCAAATTCCTTCTCTTATTCTTTGGGCTTCTCTTCTGAGCCTTCCATGGAGTCCTTAATTTCCATGCAGCTCACATCAGCTGTTGAGATGCTTTAAATATAAATTCTGTTTGCATATTTCAGTATGCTTTTTTATTTATGTTACATGTTTAGGGTACTTTCATTCATGTTATCTCATGGCTTCCCATACAAAACAGATTGGTTGGTGTGTTCAGGAGCCCTTGTGGGCAGATTGTTTTAGGGCTCCTCTGACAGCACTCACAATTAATTCCTGAAAGTGCTTTTTGCATGACCATGCCTTTCTTGAAAGACATCATTGTAGGGCTAGTGGGACTGCGCAATAGTGGAAGGACTTGCCAGGGAAACAGAGTCAGGGGGACCTGTGGAGCTTCCTGGCCAGCCAGTCTAGCTGGTAAGCTCCAGGTTCAGACCTACTCTAAGATGGATTAAATTCCTAAAGACAACACCTGAGGCTGTCCTCAAGCCTCCACATGCACACACACTTAAACATATGCATATACATACACATATACATGCAATACACATACACACGTATACATAAAGCTGCACTTTTGCCAATAAAAACAATTTTGAGATCCAGGTGTGGATCTCAAACTTCGGAGGCTGAGGCAAGAGAATTGCCAGTTTGAGTCCAACCTGGGCTAAGTTTATACCAACCTAGGCTACATAGTAAAACACTGTCTCAGTAACATTATCACTAATTATGACAATAACTACAGTAGTGACAAATGTCTATGCTCCCAGGACCCAAGAGTCAAGGCCAGTTGGGGCAGAAATTCAAAGCTGATCTTAGTTTCAAAATAAGTTCAAGGCTACCCTAGGGTACATGAGACCTGGTCTAAAAAGAAAAAGAAAAATCTTTTACAAATTTTTACCTGTACAAAACTTATTGCTCTATAATGAAAGACTCTCATCATTCGCATGTGAAAGGTTAAGATAGCTGACAACTCCAGGTGCAGATTCTTTAAACACTAGGTAATCTTTTGTCTGAGGCAAACATATGAATGCAGGAGGATTTGGGAAGACTGCCTCTCTTCTTGAAACACAGGTTATTCTGAGGGTACCCAAAGGCAGGCAAGGACGACCAATCACACACTGCCAAGTGTGCAAATGCTAATGGAATCCTTCAACCTACGGTTTCCAAACACTATTTCTCCGAGAGTTAGCCCAGGATAGTATGTTAGCAGTAGCCTGAGACAAACAGAGGTCTGGCCTTCAGGCTATTTGTAGATTGCTTGTGTGTGGGTTAGAAAACACTAGATTTGAGCAGCATGCAAAATAAACATCTCTGTAGCACCTGAAAATGATCCAAGAGCATTTTCTGGGTCTCAAAATTAAAATACACCAAACTTGACATTGATTCAATTGAGAATAAGGAGAAAAATCTTCATTGTATTCTTTAAGCAAATATGGTTTTGTTATTTCCAAGAAGTGTAGATGTAAAACAGAAATTCTAAATGAGTATAGCCACATCAACAATTTTGTAAAACATCTTAAAAATCTGTTAAGATGTAGCTAAGAATATTAAAGAATGATTCAGTTCCCAAACACTACACACACACACACACACACAGACACACACACACACACACACACACACACACTAAGGTCTTCTGAGTAGCGAAAGCAGTGAGTATATATGAGACATGTTATACCTGGCCTAAGAGACACGTCTTGGGTGAGGGAATGCTAAGATGGTGAGACGTGATGTTGACCCCTAGGACAAATGAGATCTTGGGATGGGATCAAGTAGAACGCTAATGTGAAAAGGAGAATGGCTAATTTTTTTGGTTCTGTAACATTTACTGTTTTGGACCCAGGGCTTCACTATGCATCTCAGGCTAATCTCGAACTCGTGAGCAATATCCTCAGCCTTGAGTGTTGGGACTACATACACACACCCCCACCACTGTATCTGCCCCATTTCTGTAATCTTTGAGCTCAGACAGCCTTCATCTCAGCATTTTCTACTCAGTCACCAAGTTAGTAGGAAGTCTAATAGTTTGGCTACCTCAACAGAGTCATGTTTTGTGGCATATTGACTGTCAATCACTTCCATATCCCATGATGCTAGAAATATGGGAAGTCCTTTGCTTCCTTAAAATTCTTTGCTAAAATTTTAATTTCCTTCAAATTCTGTTGCTAAGAAAAAAAGATTTTTTTTTTTTTACCAGGATGGGGACTTGGCACAGTTGGGTAGGGTGCTTGTCTAAGTTGCAAAACATCCTGGGTTCAATTCCTAATGCTACGTAGACCAAGCATAGTTGTATAACTTTGTATTCCTAGCACTGGTAGGTAGAGGCAAGGAATCAGAAGTTAAGGTTACCCTTAGCTAAGTGGTGAGTTCAAGGTCAGCCTGAGATCCAAGAGACCTACATGGTGGTGGTGGGAGGCTCCTGCCAGCACCTCCATAGCTATTCAGAAATTATAGGACTTTGAATAAAGTTAACCATTTGATGCAGAATCTGTAAAATAATAAACTCCTGTCCATTGCTTTACCCACAACAGTTAAATCTTAAAACAAAACATTCCATTACCATCTCTAAAACAACGTACCATCAATCAATGACCTTGAGACCTGAATCAAGATGTTCAGTGATGATAAAAAAGAAAATACAATATACTTGCCTCTCGAAGGCTACCATGTCAATCAATGCATGCCATAACAAAACCCATGCTGGGAAGAAATCAATATTTCTAAATAGAAAAAAAAATCTTCCAATACTAAATCTGTAAAGAGAATTCCTCATGCCTTTTCTAAATTCTTCCTAGAAAGAATTTTTCAAATTATCATGCTAACTTCAGAATTCAAATTTAAATGCCAGCTGATGCTTTTTTGAGAAAATATATTTTCATAGTAGTATTAGTTATATACATACATATTTCACAGTCATAGTCCTTGCTATTTTAGTTGCTCACATATGATTTTGGCTTTTATTAAGGAGTGTGAGGAAAAACAGCAGTTGTATTTAGCTAAATTCAATAATGAATCAAAGGCAATCAAATATGCACACATAAAACTTTTGCTTATACCACACTGCACGTGATGTCAGGCTAACCTTCTACTGTAAGTTAGAAGATGCCAAGACCACCAGGAGCTAAATACAGCATGTAAGGGACACCCCTGACAGAGGACTCAACACAGCCCTGTCCTCCCCCGTTAGAGAAGAAAAGTACAGAGTGATCGCCATCAGCACCTAGCTTGCTAGTCAAGGCGGAATTCAGTGTCAGAGGGAAGGGAAGCGGGGTTCAGGATCACAAGGGAGGGAAGCGATACTGGAGAACTACAAAATCTTGAGCTGAAGAGGTGTCAGTTGTGATTCTGGGCCAATGAACTGAGTTGATTTTACAGACAGGATCTTGAAGCATGTTGATCTCAGAGACAGTTGCACTGATCTCAGAGACAGTTGATTTTTGAGATCACAGAGTGGGGAGCTAAACAGAAAAGAACCCCAGAAATCCACGTAAGTATTCCTTTAATTCCAATGTAGAACACTATTTTATATAACTCAGGCCTTTCTTGAAGATGAACCTGCCCAAGAAATATGATTTAAATGGAAGTTACAGGAATCGCCTGATGGAAAGGGGGAAACCTAACAGTTTGGAGACCTGCAGAACACTTCCAGACTTTCAACTGGACAACAGCTAATGTTTCTAATCAACCGTTACTAATAAAGACCACAAGTGTTAAACCATAAATGCACTGCCAAATCCATTTAGAGAGAGAGAAATACAATCACTCAATGTCCATTACACAATCAAAAAATTAGACTTATAAAGAGGCAAGAAGAAGTGATTGATTAAAAAGGGAGAAAAATATAAATAGAAACATATCCAATGAGGCCAAAGAAGCTAAAATTAGCAGACAGCATTCAAAACAGTTTTTATGGTTAAAAGACTTTTTGAAAAGATAGACATAATGAATAAGCATGTGAGAATCTAAATAAATGAGAGAAAAGTGTTATTTTTAAATCCTAGATACACTAGAACTAAAAATTCTAATAACTGAATGGAAATTTTTTACCAAGTAAAGTCACAAATGCATTAGATACTCCAAAAGAAAATGACCTTGAAGCCAAAGTAACAGAAAAGATCGTATCTGCCATGGAGGAAAGGACTGGAAAGAAAACGAGCAAGGTCTGGTGACATACGGGAAACACTAAGCTCCTTTTCAAAGGATTGGAATCCAGAAGCAGAGGAGGAAAGATGAAAGCTGGAAAATATCAGAAGAAATAACTTTTAAAGCAACAACCTTCTTCAATTAAATAGCTTTTCATTGGTTGAGGATATAAGTCGGTGCACAGAAGGAATCCAAGAAACCCAAGTGCCATCCAGACAGGCAAAAATAAAGATAAAGTGACTATCCCAAGAACCAGAGGAAAGCACACATTACCACAGGGAGGAACAGGAGAAATGATGGGCAACTTCCCATTAGAGATATACCATCCAGAAGATAATGGAATGCCATTTTTAAAATGCTGAAACTGTCTGTCAACAGAAAGGGTTAAACTTAGAAATAAACATACCTCAAAGATAAAAATGAAAGACATACACTGTCGTAAGTTTTAAATTTTCAGTTATCTGTGTGTGTGTGTGTGTGTGTGTGTGTGTGTGTGTATGCACGTGCGCACGCATGCAAGCAGGTGCTCTTGGAGGCTGAAAGAGGGCATTGGATATCCTGGTTGGAGTTATAGGATTGTGAGCTACCTGTTTTAGGGACTGTGAACCCAGCTTGCTTCCTCTGCAAGAGCAGTGTGTGCTCTAAACTACTGAGCTATATCTATCTATGCAGCCCAAACTATTATAAGTTTTACATGATTCTTTAAATAAATGGTTTAGGTTAATGTAAAATGTTACTGGATACAAATTTGGATCTACATGAAGAAATTCATAGCAACAGAAAGTAATCTAGTGGGTAGAATAAACAAGACTTTCTAATTTCTTAACTAATTCAAAATGTAATTATTAAAGAAATGAGAAGTCAAATATACCAATAATCACACAAAGGATAGAATTAAGTAAGTGGTATATATGATCACAATACTATTCATTGTAAGTGAAGTGCTATAGTATTAATTCATGGTGTATAGTGAAAAGTACAGTACATATATTCAGAGCCTTGGAACAACCATAAGAAAAAAGTAGAATAAACAACAGTTGAAAAGCCCATGGAAGATGAAATGAAATGCTCAAATGCAGTCACGTGATCAAAAATATGACAAAATTCAAACATACAAGGAACAAGAAGAATGAAAAACAAATAGCAAAATGGTAGACACAACCAATTGCATCAATAATTCACTAACCATAAATGGATTAAGATCTTAATTAAAAGATGGAGAATGTCAGACTAGAGAGACAAGTCAAAATCAAACTACTTTTAAGATCAATGCTGCTTCTAAGAGGTGTGATACAGATAAAAAAAAAACGTAGAAGTTGGACGTCAAAGACAAAATGGAGGGCTGGAGAGATGGCTTATTGGAGAAAGTACTTGTTGAAGTTTGGATCCTCAGCATCCATATAAATGTAGGGTGAAGACAGAAGCCCACCTGAAATTCTAGCACTTAGAAGGCAGAGACAAGAGGTTCCACACAGAGGAAGCTAGTCAACCAGACTGGCCATATCACTCTTTCTTAGCCAACAAGGTGGAAAGCAATCAAGGAAGACCCTTGCCACCAGTTTCAGGTCTCAATAGGCATGCTCATCCAGGTGCAAATCCACCTTCACACTAACACATGCCCACGCCCATGCTGTCCTGGTTTGCTTTCTTCTTTTGCAGTGTTAAACACCATTATCAGAAGCAACCTGGGGAGGAAAGAGTACAATTCTTCGTACACTTTATAATCCATCATCAAGAAAAGGCAGGGCAGGAACTCCAGGTTGGTACCTGGAGGTTAGAACTGAAGCATAGATAATGAAGGAAAAGCACTACTTGCTGGTTTACTTTCTTATGCAAGCCAGGATCACCAACTCAAGGATGGCACATCCACCGTGATTATGCCCTCCTACATCAAAAAGCAATGACAAAAATTACAGACATGTCCACAGGCAAATCTCATGGAGTCAACTCTTCAAATGAGGGCCCCTCTTCCCAGGTGAGTCAAGTTGACAATTCACACTGACCCATACAGATGCACAGACATATGCAGGCTTTCCACATACAACCGAGAGAAAAAAAGACAGACATGTTACCCCAAGGAAGACCTAGTCTTAGGTGGGTTTATTAATAGCAACAAAGCCCTCAAAAAAAAAGGACCAAATATAAAAAGAGACATCTTGTGAAGAAAAAGATGTCAATTTAGAGAAAAGAGCTAACATCCCAAATATGCATAGATTCAACAGAACTTCCAGATTCATGGAGCATAAACTGAAGGAGAGAGAGACCAAGTGAAAGTCACAGGGATGGAGTCAATAGGACACATAGACAAAGAACAGCAAGAACAGAATCTTGGCAGGTCACATGTCTTAATCTGACATTTCCAGAAGGTCACTCCCATGCAACAGCAGAGCATACTTCCCTCAGGTATCAGTATAGACAGAATTTGCTGAAATCGACCACAGACTAAGCTAGAAAACACAGCTCCAAGAAGAC